>KZ807712.1:86139-112255 GCA_000696205.2 Oncopeltus fasciatus | reverse complement strand
TATATATATATATATCAAGCTATTCAAATTTGACTTTTAAAATATTTTTACATCGCCTCATCTATCCTACATAACTAAATTTTGGTTTCAAAATGTTTACATATTTGTGTCTGTGTGTGTGTGTCTGTGTGTAAAAAGGTAAAGGAAGTGTGATGATATTAGTTCGCTTAATTAAATTTTATATATTAGTAGCCCAACTACATTACATTTTACTTGTAATTTTTTATTTCAACCTGGCACAGTACTCGCCTAAATCAAATATTTTTATAAGAAGTATATTTTTATGATTTAATTAGATATTTCATAGTGAGTAGAAAAGGATACTTTTAATTTAAAAGTAATTATTAGTATAAATATATTAGTATTTAGGATTTAAGATGTTAGTTTCATAGCAGTTAAACGTGGGTTCAATTCATGTGGAGGAATTTTTATTTTTTTTTTTCAAAATTGGGATTTATTTACCATTTCTTCTTCCGGGTTGGACCGTGTCAAGTTGTTGATAGTTGCCGAGCTTTCGCACATCATGTGATGGCTTCTTCGGGGCTGAGTAGAGAATGAGAGCTTTTTTTAAATCCAGGTGGTATATGTTATATAAATATATAAAAAAAGCTCTCATTCTTTAATCAGCCCTGAAGAAGCCATCATATGATGTGCGAAAGCTCTGCAACTATTAACAACTTGATACGGTCCAACCCGGACGAAGAAAAGGTAAATACATCTGACGACCGTCGAAGCCGACGTGAACAACAAAATTGGGATTGTGTGTTCATTTGAATTGATTGTGTTTTAATAAACCTGTGAGTGTGTGTGTTTCTTTGTGTGAATTGAACACATAAATTCTTATATAATTGTTTCTGGGCTGGAGCTACGATCAGGGCATTCATATTTAGCTCTGACGTACTATTAGAAGACCAACCGCCATGTTTACCCCCATGCAACCCGATCCGAGGAGAGCGCTTCTTCCGTCGCTCTTTTGTTCGAGATTAAAAAGAAGAAAAAAAAGCATATCTGACCCCTATGAGTTTGACCCTCACAGCTGGAGTAGAGGTTATTGTGGTTTTAAGGGGCTTAATATCCTCCTTCCTTCGCTAACAAGCCAAGTCAATATTAATTTACATCCTGGAGGAGCGGAGAGTTAGGAACTCCAAGTCGGACTTGCCCTCAGATGGGGAAAACCCTCTATACCCTTAGCTACATTCTTGAATATCTCCCATAAAAGTCTTACTTCGCAAAAAAACATGTATGTTGTGAGGTAACACAGCTAAGCTTGCAGTAATTTCATGTTTTTTTTTCACAAATGCGTTATGGCCAACTTACACAGGCTAGTAATAATTACGTTACACCTACCTTCCTGTATGATTTTCTCACTTAGTTACAGCTTCTTAAATGAAAAATGTGTTCAAAACTCATATTTAGCATATATTCTTATTGAAGAAGTTAATATAAAAAAATAATGATGATTAAAAGAAAAAATAATAATTTTTCATGGTAAAAAAAAATGTTGTTAGAAGAAGTTTTGGTTCGAAGACTTTTTTTTAGAAAGAAAATTTGAATATTAGATAATTTTAGTTGGGGTTCGGTCAAGGTAGATCCAAAAAAAATACAAATTTAAAAAAATACACTTATTTTAAATTTGTTTTTTTTTGGATCTAAAGATCATCTAATAATAATATCTACGGTCAAATAACTCTCCTCTAGAAAATTTAAATCTTCGAGACTAATACTGGAGGTTGAAGCCCTTAGTCCAAAAGTAAAAAACACACACACACACACAAAAAACTCACAGCGGCTCAAGGAATTCGTGAAATGATTAAATACGAAGGTCCTTGACTAGCGCTGCACGGCGTTGGTTTGCAAAATTTATGATATGAAAAGATTTAATATTACAAATATTTGGTTGAAAAATGGTCCTTTTTTTATATACCCCTTATTTTATTTTATTTTAAAAGTATAAAGCATAAATAAATTCCTCAGTGTAGAGTTTTTACTCTAATAAAAATACCAAACTGGGAAAATTTTGTATTATTCCTGTTTTTCGTTTAATTTCTGAAATAAAACTTTAATTAATAACTCTACTAATGCTTCTAATATAAAAATTAGCAAAAATTCCATAACGTGACGTTTGATTAATTATAATAATTTTTATAATTTATTAATTTCTACGCTTAATGCACCATCGTAAACATGTAATTGTGCATGTTTCCACTATGTTTCTGTCTAGACATATTTTTCCAAGATAAAACTATTACATCGTAAAAATCTAACTAATAAATAACAACATGGCTGTACATACTTTAATTTTTATGCGTATTAGGCTTTTTAGAAAAAATAAAATTGTATAAAATACCTCAGTATCACTGGCTCTTGTACGATTAATGGAGTAGGTATTTTCCTAGACGCTAGTAATGCGTTAGTATGCGTGAATTTTTTCTCATAAAATTTCGGCTATTGTTTTATATCTCCTTCCGACTTCCGAGGTCTGTGATAATTTTTTCTCTCCACATTTTTATTTTCCATTGCTAGATAAGAAGAAATTGCTTTATGCAAAACTTCGATGAATATATATGATATATATATATAATCATCGAGGTAGGTAGGATCGGGTTTAGGGGCGATCAACTCAAAGATTATTACGCCCTATAATCATCGATATATATATATATATATCAGTGATTGTGTGTGTGATTTTTGGCCAAATAAATTTTTGCAAAGGGACCACAAGTAAAATAAGGCCTCCCACTATATGTAGTAAATTATGTATAATAGTTTAAATATGCCTTACCTTAATTTTCCTGGTCCTATACTGACAGGAAATCGGTAAATCAATAACATGTCCCCTGAAATCTTGCCTAAAGCCACAAGTGTGTCTTGTCATCACTTTATTACAACAATATTTCATCTGCTTAGGTTGATGGAAATATAGATCTGATGAATATTTCCCGTTCACTGAATATTTCTAATCAGATATTTTATTCCGCTGAGCCAAGGGAAAATCAATGAGTACCATGAAAAGGAACATGACAACAATTCCTAAGGCTTATCTCTAATCCTGAAAAACTGACATGGCTCTTTCTATCAGAAAAGATTTCAATAATGTCTTCCGTGAATTATCATGAATATCAAATAACAGGAGATGAAGAGTCGGGGACAAAAAATTTGAATACAAGATCCATCAGAACTAGTCATATATGTCCTTGGACTATCAATTTTCTATCACGAGTTGCATGAATTCATTGACATTTTCTCTTGACACATACCTTGAGTGTCTCAAATGCTTGTTTATTATTTCCTTTAAAGAACAGTTTTAAGATTCGTTTGAATATTATAGTTTTTTTGTTCCGCCATCTCAAAAATGTTTGATTTAATTCATAATGAAAAAATACATGTCTCTATAATATAATGAAGGTTTTTTAATATTGAATTGGTTTGTGAATTACCTTTATCCATAAAGGTTCATTGGTCTTTAAATAAAAAATGTGGAAGAATTATGTAATTATGTAAAATGTGGAGGAATTGTGTAATTCGTATTCTTTGTAGATATATTGAAATTTAATTTATATTCCTGAATAGTGCTTATTTTTTTCTCTTTCATTCATCAGAACAGTGCAATAAAAAAGCATAATAGTTTGAAAAAAATTAAAATGAAAACTTAATTTACAAAAACAAATTGTCAAGACCATTATTTACCAATAAATATAAATATTATTTTTTTGTGGTATTTAATCCCACGTAATTTAAAACGCACCGACCCGGATAGCCGGAGATCCAGGTTCGTGTCCTGGCTGGTACAGTTAGATTTTTTATTCTGTTCCCTTGCACTAAAAATTGTTAAAATGTATATTATAATTTTCGAGCAATTAGGTTAACTAAAAATTTGTATTTTAAATTTTATTCTTCTACTTATTAGATTAATATTCATCAAGGTTTTGAGTGTTCTTTTTCAGCCAACATTCGCGTTTGAAAAATTTCAATGAAATTCCACTTTTAACGATAATATTTTAGAATGTGACTTTGAGGATTATTTTTTAAAATGAAGAATACAAAGTCGTTATTATGACTTTTTATTGTAGTAAAACAGTTGAAATAAATCAGATCATTCATGGCTGAAATCGAAGGTAGGGTTGGATTAGAAAAAGACCAAATTCAATATATCAATATAATAATATATCTTTGCTTTATTAATAGTTATTAATTTAATTATATATACCAAAACACGTGTAAAATTTATTTCAGTATGGTTTGTGTATCATAGATTTTTTTCTATAAAAACGTACACTTAAGAATTTATCTACAATGGTAAAATCCACTTTTCTTTCGCGTAGTCTAGAGCAGGAATTATAATCTTGCCTTTTGCACTCCTTGCTCTTTCTAGCTTTTAGAGAATATTTATAAAAAGATAAGTTGTACAATATTAGAGAAATTCAATTCAGTCTGTCCTTGATGAGAAATCCGCTATTTTAGGTATTTGATGTCAAAAGTTTTTATGGTTTCTGAACTGAAGATTTTGCTTTCTAACAAACGGCGCTCACATGCATGACGTTACATATTCATGCATACCATAACATTTGCATAATTAAATGTAATTCCTCCCACGAAATTGTACTGAATAAATAAATTGTCTATATTTTTATTACAACTTGAAATCCTTCAATAAAAGACTAGCAATCCCTTTTACAATAGTTCATAGCATAGTTACAGTAATTTGTAAGTCATGAATAAAAAAAAATTAAAAATTTCAGTAGAATTATACTTATTACGTTGTGGACCATTTCATTTTTGGTTCGTCCATTTTGGTAGACCTATTTTATGTATTTACAAATTCTATTAGTTTGATTTCTTCCTCCACCGATAATAAGAGTAACATCTCACATGTGCTCAAATTGAGACCAGATTACCTTGCGTGTACCCCAAGGCGGTTGTTCTCGTCTGAATTCCCAGGTCAGCTGGCGGGGAGCCATGCTCTCTAAAAAGAAAAAAAAATCTGAGCCCTATCTGAAGTGGCCTGCTGTGTGTAATAAAAAACTCATTGAGACTAAAAGGGTTCAAAAATATCTCAAAAGGTTCTTGAGACAGATATCGGCTGCCATGTGACCCGACCACTCTACCCCACTTAAGCCCTTATTGACTTTAGTCAGATTTCCTTCATTGTTTATGATCATACTTCATTCCCTGCTCCATCTAGACTTTTATTTCTTTAAATGGAACAAAATAAAGTTCAGATTTAATGTAATTGAATTATTGGAATTGTTTTATATAATTAATAAAATAATTCATGAGCGCTTGCTTTGCCATAATAATAATAAAATGCATACTTTGACATTTTAAAAGTATAATTTCTTTTCCTCTAACAGAAAATACTTAATGATGAGAGTTTAATCAAAGATTCGGTCTTCAGAGCTGAAGAATTAAAAACTTTTTATGAAATTGATTGTGGTAGGTCCTACGGAAAGTAGGACAACCGGGTTCAATTCCCGGCTGAAGTAGTAGGATTTTCATTTCTGGCTCTCTGTGCATTTCTTGTAAAAAAATTTTATTTTTGCCAACGTTACAGCCTGATTTTCAGGCTTTCATCAGGCCAAATGGGGTGGATAAAGAAAGAGACTCCTACTCTACGCTAGATGAATGTAATCATGTCAGTCATGATTTAGTTAGCGTAGAGCAGGGGTCTCTTCCTCCCCACCATCTCCATTGCCCTGATGAAGGCCTGAAATTTAGACCGAAACTCTGGAGAAAATAAATATTTTTTTCTTTTCAAATCAGTTTTTAATTCTGATTAAACTCTCCTTATAAAACTCGACGGCCAACTAGTTACCTCCAAAATTGAGGTAACTCAAAAGAAGCTACTTGTTAGGTTACAATTAGGTTGCATTCAATCGTACACCTACCTTCGAAATCGAAATTTAAAATTCATTTTTCTAAAATAAATCACTTCTTTTTTGACCCCCAATGTTCTAAGCTTATATGTCATAAAATTAAATATCAGAGGTAGATGGTAGAATTAGCGATAAGCTTAAATTTAAATGAGATTGACGTGACAGATATATTTTAATTAAAATTTAAAAAAAACGAAAAATGATTTATTACAACGCTAATTATATAAAATATTTAACTTTTCATTATATTCTTTATTATTTAAAAATTTGTATATACGGGGCGTAAAATATTTATGAAAAGGGGCGTTTTAAAATAAAGTGTAATGGTACTCTCTTCCTATCCTCTGCCATTAGAACTATTCCTAAAATATTCTTTTGAACTATCTGATTTGAGCCTGAGTTTTAAGCATTTATGCATTACTAATTGTTCCTTCTTCATGCTACATGCCTAGGAAAATTATATCATTATTAACTTATTCATAATAAATAGTTAAATGGATTCATATTCAAAGAACTGAATTTACTGACAAAGTCTTTTTTATATTTCAATAACATACTAGTTGTGTTAATGGTCAAGGTAATGACTTCTTATCAAAGCTTTTATTGAAAGTTTCCCGAATGACCGAAGAATCGAGCAAAATCATAATTCTGCTATTACCTACGCGCCCTTCAGAGTCAGGCAAAGGATTTGAGTGCCCACGACTCCCTGCCAACGCGACATATCTTCGGGAATCACTTACTGCTTACCAATTCAATCCATACAATTCTAAGTGGTGGGAAGGTGCGCCTTCCCGGCCCCGTGTACGCGATGAATAAGTCAGCAGCGCGCTATCTCCTAAGAGATTCCACGATCCGGATGAACGGTGCTCTGCTATCTTGCGGCCGTCCGCGGACATCTCGGGCCCCTGTTTATGTTAATGTTTCGCCTCGTTACCGGCCCTCTTCCCCGCGCATAAGTAATTATCGCCACCTCGCGAACCCTGGCTGAATCTTAAATTGGCTCTAAATGAGACAGGAGAGTTGTGGAGAGAGGGGGGGGGGGCTACTGATGCCTGTTAAATGGCTACCGGCTTGGGGCAAATCTCTGAGCACAACTGCTAAGGAGCACGCAAATCTCTCCTTGCTGTGGACAACAAGAGGAGCTTGAGGACAAGACACGAATCACACCAATTCAAATACACTCTTTACCTTTTGCCCAAAGAGGTTTGTCGGAAACGAAGAGTGAACATAACAAGTGTACTGATTTTGAGGGAAGGAGTCTGACGTCTAGAGGCTCCATTCCTCAGGTACAGGAAGTCTTGTGGGAAGGAAGAGGGTTTCGTAAAGAAGTTCCTTTGTTGCCGATTTCATTAGTCTAGAGATTTTTGTAGGTGGAATTTTAGCAAGAGAGGTGTCTGCAGTCAAGTGGCTGTTCAGACAGAGGTTTGGTGATGAGATTCGTTTATTATATTTTCATACCCTACATGTACAATAGACAATTTTTAGGGGTAAAAAAAGGGTAAAGAGATTACTTTAAACTTCGGTAGTTGACGGTTGAGCAGAAATATTGTATCTCTACATGGTTTCTCTCATATTCCCGCATTTTCAGTAAATTGTCTGTAAATGTATATTCCCAGAACTAGCTTATAGACCCCACTCCTAATTAATTTAGGACATAAGACCAAGGAGATCGCAAAGCTAGATTTGCTTTAGACGTTGGAGTGGATTATAGAAGTAAGAGGCAGACTTATTAAACAAAAGAATATATTTTACCTCTAACTTATTAGTAGAGATAGAACTTTTACTCAACAAAATTAAAAAAAAACAAAAAGAAAAAATTGCGTCCTTGAAATCTACAAGATAATTTAAGGGCTGAATTTGAAAATTGCAAAAACTCAGAAATGGCTACTCATCATAATGAAAAATAAAAATAAAAATTTTTTACAATTGAATATATTTTTAAAAAATATTCTATTTGCAAAAAAAGGGTCATCAATTTTTTTGTATTTTTATGTCTCTCTCTCTCTCTCTCTCTCTCTCTCTCTCTCTCTCTTTCNGAGTCGGGGACAAAAAATTTGAATACAAGATCCATCAGAACTAGTCATATATGTCCTTGGACTATCAATTTTCTATCACGAGTTGCATGAATTCATTGACATTTTCTCTTGACACATACCTTGAGTGTCTCAAATGCTTGTTTATTATTTCCTTTAAAGAACAGTTTTAAGATTCGTTTGAATATTATAGTTTTTTTGTTCCGCCATCTCAAAAATGTTTGATTTAATTCATAATGAAAAAATACATGTCTCTATAATATAATGAAGGTTTTTTAATATTGAATTGGTTTGTGAATTACCTTTATCCATAAAGGTTCATTGGTCTTTAAATAAAAAATGTGGAAGAATTATGTAATTATGTAAAATGTGGAGGAATTGTGTAATTCGTATTCTTTGTAGATATATTGAAATTTAATTTATATTCCTGAATAGTGCTTATTTTTTTCTCTTTCATTCATCAGAACAGTGCAATAAAAAAGCATAATAGTTTGAAAAAAATTAAAATGAAAACTTAATTTACAAAAACAAATTGTCAAGACCATTATTTACCAATAAATATAAATATTATTTTTTTGTGCTATATAATCCCACGTAAATTTTAACAATTTTTAGTGCAAGGGAACAGAATAAAAAATCTAACTGTCCTAGCCAGGACACGAACCTGGATCTCCTGCTATCCGGGCCGGTGCATTTACCATTCATGCTACCAGGACAAGTCTGATAAATTATTAATTTATCCGCACAAATGTCCTAGCTGGAACAGTTAGATTTTTTATTCTGTTTTCTTGCACTAAAAATTGTTAAAATGTACCAATAAAGTTTTAAACATGAAAAAAAAAAGAAAATTTAAAAAAAATTAATAAATAATAAAATATGAAAGTAGATGAATCAGAAACATAAAGTATTTTTTATGGTCAATGGCACCAGTAATATTTCTACCTGGTATTAATCTGCAAATAAATAACTCTTTTAATCTAATTTTTCTTATAAGTTAGGTTCAACAAGGGTAAGAATTTAGTAATTTTTTTATACGATTGGTAGTATTGATAAGAGTTGTATGTCAGAAGCATGAACGTATTAACGTTAAGTTTTTCCATCATGAACGTAGAGAACATTTTTTTTTTGATAAAGCAGACTGTGTGGGGCTTAACACTAACCAAAATATAAGGTGCAAAAAAGATACATTTTTTAATTATTTCATTGTGAATGAGTGAATGTAACATTATATAAATGTAGAGCATGAAGCTCATTCCACCTTGTTTCCCTCAGTCGGCATTAATTGTTTTTTGTTTTGGCTTTTTGGAAAGAATATGTCATTCACGTATTCTATCAATTGTTTACAGCGTTCCCTTGAGGCAAACTTTTTGAATCTTGATATGGCTAAGAGCAGGGAAGAAATGCTGTTAGATGAGGACAAAGATCAGAGACGAAAACTAAAAACCAGTACAAGTATCTTTCTAAAGGGGATATGGCAGCTGCTAAAATTATTTCGATATTAATGGCAATATCAAAGTGTATTATAGCCACTTTCCTCCCCATGAAATTCAAATTTGTATATTGGTATAATATGGCCTTCTATTTCCAAAATATATACTGAACAACAAAAAGGCAACTTAACGGTTGAGATAGTAATAAGGAATGAGACTCAAATTGAGTTCTGGAGTATTCACCCGAAAATGGAATAGTCATTTATCCTCGCCTGGGAGTAACAGTCTCATTTTGTTTAAGGACGACGTAAGACGTTGAAGAACGGCTAAGAATGGGGCTCTCTCTTGCTCATTTCACAGGACATTTGGCTTGCCATTTCCTTCGAGTGCAGATTCAGGAGTGTCAGCAACAGCTACATTGTGAAGAGTGGCTCTGTGCATGTTCAGCATAACGCTGATTGGCTGATCGGTAATACATTCAAAAGTGCCAAAATTACTTAAATTTGAAAAAAAAAAAAGCTACTTCGTGCAGGTCATGTTCATTTTAACTACGGGGGAAAGAGAAATCCAAAGCTGACTATTCAATATTTATTTCATCTTTCATAATCGATTATTCCATCACAAGAACAGAAAAAAAATTTGTTTAGTCTATCTTAACTGTACAATAATTATTTGTGTGTGTGTGTGTGTGTGTGTGTGTGTGTTTGAGTAGAAATTTTTTTTTTTTTTCAATTAAAAATAATGATTATATTGCAGATGATGAATTCAAGTGGCCATGACTTGAGCCTGAATATAACAAGCCAAGTATTGAGATTAAAATAAACGAAATATTCTAAATATTTATATATTTTGAAGTGTGATGTTTGTTTAGTCTCCCTCATAGTTAAAAGCACCTTCGCTCGCAGAAAAAAATAGCGGAAAATCCTTCGCTGGCTAAGTCAGCACTGCAAACATTGGAAACAGAAAAGTAATGAAAACAAACGAAGAACTAACTAAGAATACAATTGTAAAGCTATGATGATGTTATCGATGACCACAAAATGTGCTTAGCTTATAATTAGTGCGAAGTATGGTGTACTCCATCTCATATTGATAAAAGTAAAAATTTATAATGAGAAGAGATAAGTCAAAGATGGATCTTGGCAGCTGAAGAATTAAAAATGATTTACAAACAAAAATGATTTTTTACTTAGCCAAGGCTTCGGCCTTAATTTCAGGGCAAATAGGATGAAGAAGAGAAAGATAGAGAGACTCTTGCTTTACGATAACTAATTCTTGACTGATATACTAAATGTCAGTTATTATTTAGTAACCGACTTTTTATTCACAAATCAGTTTTTAATTACACTGAACAACAAAGTTTTTGTTTCGGGGTTGAAATTAGCTGATTTTAATGTATTTCCACGTGTTAAAACCGAAAATGACCATAAAAATTATATATTAGCTCTTGTTTTCAAGATATAGTATCATTCTATTATATATATATTGAGTTTTCAACAAATGGAATATTTCATCACCAACAGTTGGTACACATGTTTGTTTACATAACACCCCTCTCATCAGCTGTTCATAAGTAGTAAACATAACCTTTGCGAGTTTGTCAATTGTACGCACGTGGTTGCTATTNCAATATTAGAGAAATTCAATTCAGTCTGTCCTTGATGAGAAATCCGCTATTTTAGGTATTTGATGTCAAAAGTTTTTATGGTTTCTGAACTGAAGATTTTGCTTTCTAACAAACGGCGCTCACATGCATGACGTTACATATTCATGCATACCATAACATTTGCATAATTAAATGTAATTCCTCCCACGAAATTGTACTGAATAAATAAATTGTCTATATTTTTATTACAACTTGAAATCCTTCAATAAAAGACTAGCAATCCCTTTTACAATAGTTCATAGCATAGTTACAGTAATTTGTAAGTCATGAATAAAAAAAAATTAAAAATTTCAGTAGAATTATACTTATTACGTTGTGGACCATTTCATTTTTGGTTCGTCCATTTTGGTAGACCTATTTTATGTATTTACAAATTCTATTAGTTTGATTTCTTCCTCCACCGATAATAAGAGTAACATCTCACATGTGCTCAAATTGAGACCAGATTACCTTGCGTGTACCCCAAGGCGGTTGTTCTCGTCTGAATTCCCAGGTCAGCTGGCGGGGAGCCATGCTCTCTAAAAAGAAAAAAAAATCTGAGCCCTATCTGAAGTGGCCTGCTGTGTGTAATAAAAAACTCATTGAGACTAAAAGGGTTCAAAAATATCTCAAAAGGTTCTTGAGACAGATATCGGCTGCCATGTGACCCGACCACTCTACCCCACTTAAGCCCTTATTGACTTTAGTCAGATTTCCTTCATTGTTTATGATCATACTTCATTCCCTGCTCCATCTAGACTTTTATTTCTTTAAATGGAACAAAATAAAGTTCAGATTTAATGTAATTGAATTATTGGAATTGTTTTATATAATTAATAAAATAATTCATGAGCGCTTGCTTTGCCATAATAATAATAAAATGCATACTTTGACATTTTAAAAGTATAATTTCTTTTCCTCTAACAGAAAATACTTAATGATGAGAGTTTAATCAAAGATTCGGTCTTCAGAGCTGAAGAATTAAAAACTTTTTATGAAATTGATTGTGGTAGGTCCTACGGAAAGTAGGACAACCGGGTTCAATTCCCGGCTGAAGTAGTAGGATTTTCATTTCTGGCTCTCTGTGCATTTCTTGTAAAAAAATTTTATTTTTGCCAACGTTACAGCCTGATTTTCAGGCTTTCATCAGGCCAAATGGGGTGGATAAAGAAAGAGACTCCTACTCTACGCTAGATGAATGTAATCATGTCAGTCATGATTTAGTTAGCGTAGAGCAGGGGTCTCTTCCTCCCCACCATCTCCATTGCCCTGATGAAGGCCTGAAATTTAGACCGAAACTCTGGAGAAAATAAATATTTTTTTCTTTTCAAATCAGTTTTTAATTCTGATTAAACTCTCCTTATAAAACTCGACGGCCAACTAGTTACCTCCAAAATTGAGGTAACTCAAAAGAAGCTACTTGTTAGGTTACAATTAGGTTGCATTCAATCGTACACCTACCTTCGAAATCGAAATTTAAAATTCATTTTTCTAAAATAAATCACTTCTTTTTTGACCCCCAATGTTCTAAGCTTATATGTCATAAAATTAAATATCAGAGGTAGATGGTAGAATTAGCGATAAGCTTAAATTTAAATGAGATTGACGTGACAGATATATTTTAATTAAAATTTAAAAAAAACGAAAAATGATTTATTACAACGCTAATTATATAAAATATTTAACTTTTCATTATATTCTTTATTATTTAAAAATTTGTATATACGGGGCGTAAAATATTTATGAAAAGGGGCGTTTTAAAATAAAGTGTAATGGTACTCTCTTCCTATCCTCTGCCATTAGAACTATTCCTAAAATATTCTTTTGAACTATCTGATTTGAGCCTGAGTTTTAAGCATTTATGCATTACTAATTGTTCCTTCTTCATGCTACATGCCTAGGAAAATTATATCATTATTAACTTATTCATAATAAATAGTTAAATGGATTCATATTCAAAGAACTGAATTTACTGACAAAGTCTTTTTTATATTTCAATAACATACTAGTTGTGTTAATGGTCAAGGTAATGACTTCTTATCAAAGCTTTTATTGAAAGTTTCCCGAATGACCGAAGAATCGAGCAAAATCATAATTCTGCTATTACCTACGCGCCCTTCAGAGTCAGGCAAAGGATTTGAGTGCCCACGACTCCCTGCCAACGCGACATATCTTCGGGAATCACTTACTGCTTACCAATTCAATCCATACAATTCTAAGTGGTGGGAAGGTGCGCCTTCCCGGCCCCGTGTACGCGATGAATAAGTCAGCAGCGCGCTATCTCCTAAGAGATTCCACGATCCGGATGAACGGTGCTCTGCTATCTTGCGGCCGTCCGCGGACATCTCGGGCCCCTGTTTATGTTAATGTTTCGCCTCGTTACCGGCCCTCTTCCCCGCGCATAAGTAATTATCGCCACCTCGCGAACCCTGGCTGAATCTTAAATTGGCTCTAAATGAGACAGGAGAGTTGTGGAGAGAGGGGGGGGGGGCTACTGATGCCTGTTAAATGGCTACCGGCTTGGGGCAAATCTCTGAGCACAACTGCTAAGGAGCACGCAAATCTCTCCTTGCTGTGGACAACAAGAGGAGCTTGAGGACAAGACACGAATCACACCAATTCAAATACACTCTTTACCTTTTGCCCAAAGAGGTTTGTCGGAAACGAAGAGTGAACATAACAAGTGTACTGATTTTGAGGGAAGGAGTCTGACGTCTAGAGGCTCCATTCCTCAGGTACAGGAAGTCTTGTGGGAAGGAAGAGGGTTTCGTAAAGAAGTTCCTTTGTTGCCGATTTCATTAGTCTAGAGATTTTTGTAGGTGGAATTTTAGCAAGAGAGGTGTCTGCAGTCAAGTGGCTGTTCAGACAGAGGTTTGGTGATGAGATTCGTTTATTATATTTTCATACCCTACATGTACAATAGACAATTTTTAGGGGTAAAAAAAGGGTAAAGAGATTACTTTAAACTTCGGTAGTTGACGGTTGAGCAGAAATATTGTATCTCTACATGGTTTCTCTCATATTCCCGCATTTTCAGTAAATTGTCTGTAAATGTATATTCCCAGAACTAGCTTATAGACCCCACTCCTAATTAATTTAGGACATAAGACCAAGGAGATCGCAAAGCTAGATTTGCTTTAGACGTTGGAGTGGATTATAGAAGTAAGAGGCAGACTTATTAAACAAAAGAATATATTTTACCTCTAACTTATTAGTAGAGATAGAACTTTTACTCAACAAAATTAAAAAAAAACAAAAAGAAAAAATTGCGTCCTTGAAATCTACAAGATAATTTAAGGGCTGAATTTGAAAATTGCAAAAACTCAGAAATGGCTACTCATCATAATGAAAAATAAAAATAAAAATTTTTTACAATTGAATATATTTTTAAAAAATATTCTATTTGCAAAAAAAGGGTCATCAATTTTTTTGTATTTTTATGTCTCTCTCTCTCTCTCTCTCTCTCTCTCTCTCTCTCTCTTTCACTTTCTCTCTCTCTCTCACTCTCTCTTTCACTCTCTCTCTCTCTCTCTTTCTCTTTCTCTCTCTCTCTTTCACTTTCTCTCTCTCTCTCTCTCTCTCTCTCTCTCTCTCTCTCTCTCTCTCTATCTATCTATCTCTCCCTTATTCCTAAAAGTAAACAAATGAAAGTAATAGGAGTGATTTTCAATAGAATACTGACTTGTAAAGATCAGGCAATGGCTGTGGCAAATAGAGTTCGGATCTTACTGCATCCATTGATGAAATGGAAGCATTTATTGTCAGTAGAGGTAAAGGCGAGGTTGGTGTCCTCCTTGATTCTCCCTTTAGTCTGGTATTGCGATTCGGTCTACATAGACATTAGCTGCACGGAGGACATACGGAACCAGAAGGCAGTAAATGCGGCCATTAGATTTATTCATGGTATGCAATGGGATGAACATATTACTCCGAAACGTTTGGGGCTAGGATGGCTCACAACAGAGACCTACAGGAGGTTGAATCTGTTATGCTTAGCAAAATACGTTTTAGACACCAGATTGCCGAGAGACCTGTACGACAATTTCTCATGGATTAGAGGAGAAAGGCATGCTGGAATGCTCCAGTTTCCTACCTGTAGAACGGACATATTCAGGAGTGCATTCCACGTCGCAGCAACAAGAGAGCTAAATGCATTGCCACATGAAGTGAAAGGGTCGTCGTTCTTCCGAAAGACCTGCTTGAAACATTTTCTGGAAATCGACTAGGCAAGCACATAATAGTCTTATTAGTGATCATTGGGGGATTTGTTAGGGTGGAAATATAATTTTATTACTATTTAAAGTATAAATATGTAGTCATATAATGATATACCTATGAAATATTCATTTATTGATATTTTTATATATGTTTATTAGGGGATTTACGGCGCTCAACTGCAGAGGTTATCAGCGCCCTCCATATTTTATAAATAAAATCAACTTTAAGTTGATCTTGTCACAGGCCCCATCCCGACGGACAGAGACAGACAGAGCCCGCCCCGTGGCGCCTCGCGGCCCATCATTTTAATAGAATATAACGTCCCTCATGGCTTTGGGTGACAGCCCTGTGAAGGAGTATGTGCTCGGTGGGACCAAGCCGACCACATCCCCTATTGTTATAATTTTATTTAATTTTTGCATTTTTTTTATTTATTTATTTATTTTTTTTTTGGATNCTGTTAGCAGTTGAAATGTACCAAATCCACAGCAGACGTCCGACTTGTCCCATCGAGTTACACCGTTCACCTTTTCCAAATATACTCCAACGCCCAGAGCGGTAGAGCCGTGTCTTAATGAGGGGCAAAAGCCTTCTGCTTGCTATATATATATATATATTTAAATGAGCTTTAGTGGGATGAAAGTGATTACTGAACAATGTCGGTGGCGAGAGCACTGAATCGGCAATCTCACGGGCCGACAACCTCTGACGACCCCACGGCCGGCACCTTGGGGACGGCTGACCGGGGGCGGTAATGGGATTTCAGCAGGGAACAGCTGATTGTGAGCTATTGGAGGATTTGACGGGAACGAGCGCCTTCGTTAGGAGCACTCCGTAGAGTGACGTCCAATTCCTACCCTCTAAAGCTGTTAGTTCTGAATTATAATGTCCTTCATCAGGGGCGCGGGGATGCCCTGGGTCCCCACACCTCGGCGGAGTCCTGACGTAGATTGAGGATTTCTCTCGACGCCAAAGGCGAGCCGTGTCGGAATAATGAGGGAGATGTACAATACACTCTCTCTCCGTCGAATGGCATTCCATAGAAAGACTCCAGGGTAGATCATTACTTAACATTATTGGAGTATTTCAACTGACCTTTTGTAGATTTCCTTTAAGCCACCGCGATGCAACGTTTAAAAATTACCTTCAGATCCTCTGCCAACCTTAATCAGAAAAAGCTAAATCTGTAATCCATTCAAAATCATATAAATTGTTCTGTCTATGTATGAAATTTTCAAAGAAAATCAAGATTTAGTTATCTTAAAGTAAAAGACTCTCTACCTCCTTCACCCTAATTGTCCTAAAGAAGGCCTGAAATATAGACCGAAATGGATTTCATCAAATTTCAAGACCGAATTACTGATTCTCCTCTTTTTGTAAAGTAATTAATTTTAAATAATTTAATTTTAATTTAATTTTGTTAACTGAGCTAATTTTTGCAAATTCGGTTTGAAGAATGACAAAAATAAAAGTTGGCTTTATTGTTATAGTAACTCAAAAAATTATAAAATATAAATCAGTGCCAAATAGAATGTCATAATTTTTATGTTCATAATCAATTCATAATTTTGTGAAAAGCACATATTAAATAAAATATTTATGAAAGCAACTTCTAGGATTAAGTAGGCCTCGATCTTTTAAAGAATATTAATCAAATTCAGTGATTTATTTTCATTATAAACTATTGAACGAATTAATTATTGAAACGGATGAGAGAGAGGAATTTTTTTATTAATTTTTTAAATTTACTTTCATTAACTTATTTTTTATTTATTTGTATTAATTTAATTATTTCTTTCTTTATTGAATTTAATTATGTTATTTATTTTTTTTACGTTATATTCCATTTCATTTTTTGGGGTCGTGAAGAGGCTATCTACTGTTTGCCACCTTATTCAAATATATATTACTCAGGATAAGCCTTTATTTATAGACTAAAGCTTGCCGAAGGTGGGATTTGAACCCGTAGCGTCAGGATTGCAAGATTCGAACCGATCCCAATAGCTAACCTGGCTTTTTCTCTCGGATTTAAATGATTATTCATAATTTTTCATAAGTGTCTTTGCATCCCCTTTCTTTAACCCTGTCAATGAACAGGCTCATTGAGTTTCTTTTTCTATAGTTTACACAGCCATCGGAGATCAAGTTATTTATTCTGTCAAATGCTTATTTGCAATTTTTTTTTTAGGCTCAATAATTATTTATAATAAAATTTCTTCCAACGATTAATGAAATAATACATAGTTAAAAAATAATAATTATGTATATTTTTATCATAAAAAAATGTTATTAATAAATTTAAATTTTGAATGGGCAACATTTCAGACATCTTTCTGAAAAATCCTTCAAAAATAATTATGTTTACTCCCACAAGGAATTAATAAACTGCGTTCCGCTGTAATTACTGGAGTAATGAAGAAACACTTTTTGTGGTTAAGTAGCAATAAATTAAATGAAGTCGGCGGAGGCTTCTCGTTCACCCTTCAAACCCACTTTTAATTTACAAATAATGCGATTAGGAACATTCTCAGCGCCGATCGGCAACAAAAGGCCGGCAGCAAGTTCGTTAAAGTAATTTCTCCCCGGATCGATAAAGTAATTTCTTTCAGAGGAATAATGTGATTTTGTATGAAACCCGTTTTAAATCTTTAGTCCGCCGACCCCGACCGTTCTTCCCCTATATCGGTCGCACGACAGCCATTATCTCCCAAAGAATAAAAGAAAAAAAAGGGAACTCTTTAAACAAAATTTTTTTTTTAATTGTTAGTTATTAGATCAGACATAAAACTATGCTAGACTGTTCATAGCAAATATTATTACTATTTTCTATACTTTGCTAATAAATGAGTGATCAATTTTTTAAAAAAGGTTTATTTTATTAGATTAAAACAATTAAATTTGGGGAGTTATACTTATTGGTAGAAGCTGAACGAAAGAGCAATAAATATACATAGATGAAAGAGCTTGTGTCAAAGGAGCTTAAGGGCTAGAATCAAGTTGAAAAGTTTATGCTGAAAAAGAGCAGTTAAAAAACAAGAGATGAAGAGTTAGAGTTAGACGAAGAAGGTGTTATTTAAGGACACTAGGTACTAAGAGTTAAAGTTAGACAACTATGGCAATAGGTAGGACACTAGGGTATTAGAAATCATGAGCTAAAACTACTAAATAGCTAGCAAGATGTAGAGCCTAACAGCTTGTAGTAATGCCAGAGATGTTGGAGTTCGGCTGTTAAGAACTCAGATTAAGAGTTGGGACTAGACTAAGAAACTTATCTAAGGACCAGGAGTTAAAGACAGCTATGCCAATAGGTAGGACACTGAAGAAGTATTATTTATGAGCCGAAACACCTCTATAAAGTTAGGAGTTAAATAGTTGAGCTATAACTAGAGTATGAAAGATAGACCTGTTTGTGTGTATTTATATATATAAGAAGGCAGTAAATGCGGCCATTAGATTTATTCATGGTATGCAATGGGATGAACATATTACTCCGAAACGTTTGGGGCTAGGATGGCTCACAACAGAGACCTACAGGAGGTTGAATCTGTTATGCTTAGCAAAATACGTTTTAGACACCAGATTNTATATATATATATATACGTACATAAAAAGAGAGTGTTTTACGAGAGATGTAAAGTTTAATTATTATTTTACGGTGATTTGAGGAATTCGCTTACTTGACGCAGTTTCTGAATGGCTATGTTTGCTCTATAGAGTGCCTTATATGGAATAAACACAAGTTTGTTTCATTCAGCCACCGAATCCAGTATCTTTACCTCCATGACGAGCCTGGACGACTGAGCCTTCTCCTGCTGATTCTATTTTTGTGCGGCTGTTAGCAGTTGAAATGTACCAAATCCACAGCAGACGTCCGACTTGTCCCATCGAGTTACACCGTTCACCTTTTCCAAATATACTCCAACGCCCAGAGCGGTAGAGCCGTGTCTTAATGAGGGGCAAAAGCCTTCTGCTTGCTATAATTCTTACTGGAAGTGAAGTAATCGTGTGAGGAAATGGGCCGGAAATATGACGTCTCTCTGGTGGTGGGATGCCTTCTAAGTGATACTCCAATATGTGATGGTAGAAATAGAATTCCAATAGAATCTCTGAAAGGTAATTTTCTATTTAGAAAAAAAAATAAATGGAGTAACAGAAAGTTCTGTTGATAAAAAAAAAATATCACCTTCAAGTACACTTTAGTTTTCCCACATTTTATTAGATATAATTTGAGTGTTTTCTGCAAAATTAAAACTTATTTTTTATGAAATTTAGTTTAGATATCCCTTAGTTGTGTGAAGAATGATCTATTGCATTTTACCGCTATAGTTACTCATAAGCAATTCCTTTGTGCACAATAATATTACATCTAAGAAAATTATTTAATATAATGTTCAATGCTATATTTTTATTTTATATTACTAATTTCATGAGTATGTGTGACAATATATAGCTTAATATCAGAAATACATTATATACAAAGTATAAATGATGTTTCACACCATACAAGTAGTGTTTTTTTTTTGTTTTTTTTTTCAAAATTCTGGATCCCTAATGATAGGCCAAACAGTCAATTGATTTTATTTTATTAAGTCAAGTTTGACATTAATTTAAGCCAAGTTTTCACTGCTTTCTAGAACTCTCACTTTATTACAAATTCCTCTTAAGGAATGATACATATTAATATATTCCACTAAGATTATTGTACGCTCAGGCATGTTTTATACAACTCTCGTTAAATTTCACGTATTGGATATTTTTTTATTAATTTGTAGTTAAGTTTTCAGATATCGGTAAAAAAATTTTTAATGATAATACTGATTAACAAAGTAATTTTATTTTTTGCGCACTGACTACCATGCTCATTAGCGCAAGGAAGTCATTTAATTTATTTTTGAAACGTTGTTTTGAAAAATTCCTTCAACATTTAATTCAAGTTACATCTGATAGGTCGTAGATAAATCTCTGATTCCAGAGTAATACCAAATAATATATACCCTGTGTACTGATTAAACACAGTCAGCCACTTTACATTATAATTTAAAAATGAAAATTAGAAATTAGATTTTTTCGAGATACCTTTAAATCTGTTCTAAAATTCCTTTTTTTTTTATGTGGTTATCTGAATCCCAAATTACAGTGGTCTGGTTTTATTTTAAGACTACGGAAGTTATAGTATCATTTCATAGTGTTGAATTTATTGTATGTTATAAAATCATAATTTATGATTTCCAGGTTTCATGCAAAAAAAAATTTAATTTAAATGCCATTTAAATCTACATTTCTATGGGCTTTTAGATTAGTTAAACTCTTATAGCGTTAAATCATATGTTTCCATGAAACACATAATTTTAATATACTATGGAATGAACTGAGTGGATGGGAGTTGAGGGATATTTCCGATTGTTGAAAGCCACTGTATTTTTAGTTAAATTTTTAGCGCTAACTGTTAGCGCAATCTTTTACGAGAATTCGCATACTTCGAATGTATGTCCAAGCTAGATGTGGAAGTTTTCGAACATTCCCCGTAGGACGTAACTCTCTTGTACACAACCCTCCTTACAATTCCCCTTCACATTCCTTAGAACGGTCACCCGTTCAGGTGGAAATGCACAAGTGCAAAATCCAAACGCATCAATAAAGTTCAAATTTTTTATCATTATCAAAAAAATGTATTCAGAGTGTCATTACACGTTTAATATATTCCCAGCATTGAACTCACTATTAAAGTGTCTCTTGCGAACCTTTTCCAATTTGGAAATAATTATCAAGTCTTGAATCATTTACTTACGAAATCCATTGAGTTGTTTTTCGCTGCGATTAAATTTGCAATTAATATGAAACTTTCATCCCTTGAGGTTAGTTGAGGATCAAAAGTATTTTAAAATTAATGACTTGAATAAACTGGGAGTGGAAGGGGTGCCTTTGAGAAGTGGAAGGGGTGCATTTGAGAAGTGGAAGGGGTGTTTATGTTGAGTTTATGAGGCATCCTCGGGGAAGGCGCCCGAAGAGTTCAGCCACACAACTTTTTCAATCCACGACTCGCGGGGGAAGAAATAGTAAGACGTTTTAAGTTCTTCAAGTTAGTTTGGGCCTCACGCCTCAACCTCCTTGGTTTTTTTCCCTTCGTGTCGGCCGCGCTTCATTCGACGGCTTTGTTCCGATCCTATCGTCCTCAAACTCAATCTAAGTCTTCCCCTGTTTCTCAAGTCGTCAAACATCAGGAACAGTGGCGCGGGAAAGTCATTTGCTGTATATTCAAGTCACCACATCGAGAGAGAGAGAGAGAGAGAGAGAGAGAGAGAGAGAGAGAGAGAGACAAAGAGAGGATTTATTTTCAGAACAATCAGCCAACAACTTCCTTTTAATGAAATGTGCTAGGCGCAGCAAAGTCTAATGCAGACTATGTATAACAACTAATATAGTGTGTGTGTGTGTGTGTGTGTGTGTGTGGATATAAATTTATAACAAAGAAGTCCTACAACAGGCCATAAAGGCCCAGGGGAAAATACTTGTAAAGGATGTGTTTATTATCTGCCTACAGCACACTGGTCAGTAAACCATGTTGGCACCTAATTTTCTCATTCAACGAAGAATGGTTCCCAATTAGGGATGAATTTAATCTGGGAGAACATCAGGAATCCTAGAGGTAATTAGAAAAAGAAGCACAGAAAGAAAATCTTGCAGGGCTCAAGGTAACACAAAGATTTCAGTCCACAAATTCCAATGATATTACAGCTCTTTCGAGTCTGCCGCCTAATATCAACAAACTGTACCAGGGCGTTAATGACCTAAGTTTTGATTATAAAAATATCAACTCCACAGTTGGAGCATTGAACCTTAGAACTTTGGCTAAAGTATACAGTACTGTAACCACCAGACCACCGTTAAATACTATTTATACCTATCATACCTTCTAATATCCGTCTTCATTGGTTTCTGCAAACCATCTGTTGGCGAGCGCTTTCGGACATAGTCCATCTTCTTGGCCGAATACATGAGTTAACTGTCACTGTCTGTATTCAACTGAATACAGACAGTGACAGTAAAAACATGTATCGGCCAAGAAGATGGACAATGTCCGAAAGCGTTCGCCAACAGAAGATGGTTTGCAAAAACCAATGAAGAAGGATAATAGAAGGTATGATAGTTCTATATTCATTGGTAGTGATAAGATCCCTTTAGATTATTTACTATTTACACCGATTGACATATTTTCAAATTATTTACAATTAGGATAAATTTCCAGGAAGTATTTCTTAATCTGATATGTGATTAAATTTATTTGGCATCTACTATCGAATAGCGTATAACATATTTATTTGAATATCGCATTAATTGATGGACTTCTATACCCATTTTTTTTTAAAGATATTTATTAAAATGATTTGCTTAAGTTCGTTTGAAATTAGTCATTTAAGCATATTTCCCGTAACTAACTCTACTATTATTATTAAGACTATAACAATCGTCACCGATCCTGCATTAGAAATGTAAAAATATAATCCGTTTAAAATTATAAATATTTGTCTGTACGTGAACTATAATCCACAACATTTAAATAAATGAAACCATATTCAATATATTAAAACTTATTTTTGCGAACCATTGACTGAATTATTTAATAGCTGAAATAAAATAATGGAAAAAAAAACAACAGATTTTTTTCTTTAATGTTTTATGTACGAAACAATTATTAGAATATTTCGCGCGTAAAAAATAATTTTACAACATTTTTATTTTAAAATTTTTTACAAAAAATATTTGAATATGTAATTTTGATTTTCTGCCGTTCCTGCTAATTTTTTTTTTCTATTTTAGAAACCACATTATTTTGGCATTTATTACAAATCCTTGAAGAAATACATTGGATTAGAGAGAGGGGAGTTTCGGGGAAGAAAAGTATTATAAAACTTAATAAACGTAAAATGCATTTTTCTAGCGTTTATTTTCTATAACATTTTTGCAAAAAAAAAAAAAAAAAATGCTTGCTCAGGAAGATATTTACGAATGGAAGATACATAGTAGGAGCTTCTCCTACTCGTGTTGACAGCTTGTTTATCCTATTCCCACCACAGGCAAAGGAAAAAAAAATTGCGAAAAATTGTAGAAGGTACTAGGTACTAGTATGCAGACAAGCGGATAGAGCTAGGTTGAGCTCGGCTGAGATAGAAGACGGAGGACCCTCTCAGTAAATCCGGAGTGAAGTGCACCCACTCCAGAGGACAGCTGGAGAGCTGTCAACCGCAGACTTCCGACCTAGCTAGGCCTCCAGCCCAGGAAAAATGCGGTACCTCGGCCCTTTGGGGAATTCAAATGAGGTCATGAGCTACGGCTCGAATATATTTATCTGATTTAAATAGGGGACAGTGCTTGGAATATCCAATGGAATACCCTCGGGGGGGGGGGGCATGCTACAGTACTTTAAATCTTATTTATTACTTCTCTTTTGGTCAAGGGTGTACCTACCCTTAAATGTTGTGTCTGAAACTTAAAAAGCCACTCAAACTAGGGCTCCCTGGTTAACTTGGCAGATTTCCCGTGCCTTATTACGAGTCGAAAGGAAAAATGAGTAGAAAACGAGTGCGGGGTGCAGGGTTAGTGGTTCACTCCTTTGTCCTAGATGTCACGTACTACAATGTGTAAATAAAACGTATATGGTAAATAGGGTATACAGATTCTGATATACAATATTTTTCACTTACAACTAGAATGGATAAATTAATTATGTAAACTGCAAGCTCTCCAGTCCATCACTAACTCACTTCTGTCAGATTCCTGGGCTCTGAGGATGAGACATTTGACATGAGTTTAGAAAGTGCTCGGCTTTTATTAAATATAATTCTTACCGAATGAAATTAAACAGTTTTTATTTCCTATAAACCCTTTCTCTCCAAATTCAATAATTCAATAATTGCTAAACTTGGTCAAATATTTTAAATGCATAATAGCCCAATTGAGTTTTCCTATTTTAAATATAAAATAAAATAATCTTATATGATATACTAAAGTCGTTCTATATCTTATTGAACATGAGCTAACTAGAAAAATTATGTAGACCAAGAGAATACGTTTTTTTTTTTAATAGATGATTTTTGTTGGGGTTCGGTCAGGGTTGATTCAAAAAAATACAAATTAAAAAAAAGTGTATTTTTTAAAATATTTATCTGCCGACATTTCGGCTTACATTGTAAGCCAAAACGTCGGCATATAATTATGTTAAAAAATACACTTTTTTTTTAAAAATTTGTATATTTTAGAACTGCCTTGACCGGAAACCAACAAAATCATCATCTAATAATAATATCTATGGTCAAAAAACTCTCAATTTGAGGGTTTTTTTTGTTTTTGTTTTTAAATGGGACAATAGGAAATATGGTATGAACTTTCATATTTCAGAATGAATACAATGTTCCGAAAGCAAAGACTAAATTTGTAGCATAAATGGTAAATTAATTTCTATGTTAATTATATGCGTATGTCAGTCCTCTTGAGTATGTATGTGAGTGCATTCGTTCGTCTATGTGTGTGAACAATTCAGCTTAGAGGTATTTTGCGAATACAACCTTTGTTGTTCTTTGACAACTACTCTTTATGGTATATTTAATCGAAAAATACCTCTAATATTCCGAATATTCACTCATATGGAAATATTTAGGACAATCAATATATTATTTATTATAATTCCATGGAAACTGTGAAGTCGAGTTCTCCCAATTTGAAATACCATAGTTTGTTTTACTTCAAATAGAAGAAATATTATT
Organism: Oncopeltus fasciatus; assembly: GCA_000696205.2. Taxonomy (NCBI): domain Eukaryota; kingdom Metazoa; phylum Arthropoda; class Insecta; order Hemiptera; family Lygaeidae; genus Oncopeltus; species Oncopeltus fasciatus. The sequence goes on along the minus strand of KZ807712.1, from coordinate 87,295 downwards.
GGTCCTAGTCTTTACATATTAAGTAAAGAGGAATAATAGAATTTATAAATTTTCATTAACAACATTGAAAAAGATAAGACGTATAAAAGATAAGCCAAGAAATAAATGAGACTAAAAATCAGAAAATAATGAGCATTCTTGATTTTGAAAAGAAAATAATTTAGAAGTAAGTAAAAGTCCAATCGATGCTTTAGATAAAATTAAAAAGGTAGGATTTACAATGGATATCTTCCAAAACCAACCCACATTGGTGACTGAAGCTCTTCCAAATTCATTCAATATTTTATGTTTGGATGTTCAATAAAGAAACTATCTGTTTTCATAAAACATTTGTAAAAAGAGATTATTAAATTGTAATTTTAAATTAAATAAATCGACTTTCAATAATCAGTGAAAAAAAAAAAAGACTGTCCATTGAAAATTATAAATTATAGTGCACTAGGTTGCTCATCTGGTATCAGAGAAAAATAATTTATTTTAGGTACAAAATTTACAATTTAATTTGAATTTATTTAACTTTTATCAACTACACAATTAAATTTGTGATTATATTTAATATATGCAAAGATGAATTTTTTCTTTTTATGAGAAATATTTTGTTGTAAAACACTACTATTTTGGAGCCTGAATATGTAAGTATATACTAGATACCTGGGGAGTCAGGAAGATACATGGGAGGAAAGGGGAAAGAAATGATGACGTCAGAGAGCATTAGACGAGATGATAAAGATGATGGATGAACATCGAACAGAAGAGCTCAATCACGCACCCTCGAGACGAGATGATGCGGGAACGACATATGCTTCGAAGAGCGGGGCGTACTTCTAACTCCTCTGCCCTTACCCAAAAGCCAGTGATTTTTTTTATTTAGTTTTCCTTTTGAATTTACTTATTTTTAAGTGTTTAAAGCTGACTTTAATTATTTTTATTTTATTTTTTAATTCAGGGATTAGTAGTGACCAGAACACAATATTTACGAGCCTCCAACTTCAATTACTTCACTATGTAGGGTAGCCATTCAAGAATACTGCTGGTACTAAGTTATCATCTGAAAGAAGTATTATACAGGGAGAAACAAATGCACTCTTTAACTGAGCGTAATGTGAGATGCCTGTTCTGATGATAGGGTCATCTATATATTTGCTATATATATATA
>KZ807712.1:57796-69044 GCA_000696205.2 Oncopeltus fasciatus | reverse complement strand
CCTAAGTGGTTGGAGGAAAAAAAAAAAACAAAAAAAAAACTCAATTATTTTATATAAAACTTCATTCAGACTTTCGCACCTATTACTCACGCTTCTTCGGGTGCTTTAAACAGTTTCGGCATAGACATTGTGACGGAAGGTAATTTTTTATAAATAAGGTTTTATATATATAAAGTATTAGCCTCCCTTTTCAACCCCTTGGGGAGATAAAGGGAGATGCTATCTCACTCTAAGCATCCTTAGCATAAAAAAGCGTGCTCTGACCAAGATTATTATTTATCGTTAAAAGCTTACCCAGAGCGAGATTTGAATCTACAGAGCCAGGAGGATTGCGAGACCGAACGTATCCCACGAGCCCCAATTATAATAATAATACGTAGCACGTGCTACAAATATATACATACATACACATATACAAATACATACATACACGCGCGAGTGTATTTATGTGTATTTGTACATTTCAATCTACAATATATATAGCTTTTCCAATAGGGGGATCGGTGGAGATCTGTTGAATCGTCAAATTCACGTTGTGGTAAGTACCTGATAGCTTTATTTCCTTACTAGAAATCTGAAAGTTTGTATATAAATAGACATACAACAATATTCTATAGACTAATATTAAACAAAACTCGGTATTGGAACTTTTTATTGCATATAATTTAATTAATTAATTCGTGATATGGGAGAGTTCACATTGAGACCAAAATTTATAATTGTAATATCTTCGTTATTTGAGTTGATTTTATATAATGACCTTTATAAGATAAATGCCTTATAAAGAAAAAGAATTAGAAATGTGACAACGTTAGGTGAGCACTTGTACCATTCCCAACCCCCTAAAGTGGCCACTAAACTTTAGTGGACGTACATTATTCATTTTCATTTATAAATAATAATTTAGTTCTGGTGTATCATCCCACATAAATTTTAAACAATTAATGCGGGGGAATAGAATAGAAGATAGAACAGATAGATTTTTTATTCTATCGCCTCTCATTAATTGTTTATAATTTTCTTCATTAGAATTAAAAATTTAACTAAAAAGAATATTTGCATTTGTTCATAATGGTAATATTGGTTTTCTGTTTTATATATATTTTTACTTAATTTTAATCCTAATGCAAGCATTCTTTACTATGGCTCCAGTAACTCGCAGTTAAAACTATAACACAATAACTGTGACTGAGTGTAAATGTGATAAAAATAGATGTTTTTGTTTACTGTACTTAGTATCATGGAGAAAAAAAATTAATAATAGGAGAAAAAATAAGCGTTTTATTTTTTACTGATGAACCGTTGGGTAAGTTCCAGTGGTTGAAGCCAATTAAGAGAAAAGAAGGGAGGGGGGTTAGTGGGTGACCCAATAAAAAAAAATCAACATGAATTTAGATCTCTGACAGGGTTTCATCAGTACATTACTATATGTGGTTATGTAATAGACAATGGATAAGACCGTAATAAAAATCCCCTGCTTTCTGCCAAGCTAATTACTGAGCTTTAAGGACTCTTTATTGAAAGAGCGAGGCCGGGAATTGATTCAGGTTGAAATGGTGTGCTGGCCGGGGCAGAAAGTGGCCACCGACCGGACTTCGGTATTTATGTTGGCCGGTAGAGGGCGCTTGGGGACAGTGCAACAGGGCTCTCTCTCACTCGATGGGCCCCCAGGGAGCGAGCAACAGGCTGCAGAGGTACACACCAGTAACGGTATGGGAGCTACAGGGTTCCGGGACGACATCCCGGCTCAGCGCGGCCGAACGACTCCTTAGCGAACGGCTCAGTCAGACACAAAGAACGAGAAGCATTTACACTAGAGTTTAATCTTCTCTGATAGATTTACTACTAGTTCTCTTACATGTATCAATATTGGCCTAAGGGCCTGTTTTTCAATAAGAAAATTTCCTATGTTGCATTTGAGATAGGCATAAATAGGACTAAATGAATTATTTAATCGTACAAGCCGGTGAGGGTAATAAGGTTGAAAGATAAGATAACTACGGCTGGCACCCGACACCCCTGGGAGTAAAAGTAGGCGAGCATAACCTTAGTAGTTATATTTTGTGAAAATCTGCCTAAATGAGATTTATTTGTAAATTTTAATATAAAAAAAATTAAATAAGCTTCTAAAAATTATTTTTCAAGAAATTTTTCGTGACACTCATCACAAAAAAAAATGTTAAAATTATTAAATTTTAGTCTTTGTCTAACCTCACTTTCCATCATCGAATATCTTTCAAAAATTAATTCAATCAACAAATTAAAATGAAAACCTAAAAACCAAATTTAGTTCTTATATTTTAATAATATGGATACTCAATTGCGTATATAAATGTAGATTTTACTTTTATATTGCTTACAATTTACAATAAAGATGGGAAAACTCGACATTTTTATTATGTTATGACCGTAAATAATTTAAATTGGTTAGCACGCGGGTCATGAATGAAGAGATATATCCAACTCATGCTTAAAACTATATGAAAATCAGTAAAATATTTTTTTGAAATTTTATTACTATAAGAGACTAGTATGATTTAAAAAAAAAAATCACATAGCCAATACATACATAGATTCCCGCCCTCTCCGACAAAAACCATATTTTGCATAGAAACAAGAAACTAAGATAACAAAAAATGTCGTTGTCAATAATAGCTTTTACTTCAAAACAATTAATACGAGCGTTTGGCAGTCAGAGCTATAAAATTTCAACCCTTCATTTAATTCCCCATAGGGCTTACGGTGTACTTTATTTTATTTGATTTCCATTTTATTCTTTTCTTTAGACATAAATTACGATTTTAGTTTTTCAGACTATAAGATTTCAGATTATAATAGTTACTTTATATTGAGAAAAAAAAAATTTAAAGCCAATTGAATAAGATATTGAAAAAATAAAATTTTAAAAATCAGATCAGAATCAATGATCTTACTAAGATCAGGTCAGCCATTTTTGCCCTATTCATGATCGTATAGAATTCCTCTTTTCTATAATTAATGAGAAATCTACTCATTTCAGGCTGGTCCTGGCTTAGAGATCTTTTAGAAAGTTAATCAGTAAATCATTTACATTTATTTATATCTATAATATTTTTAGTTTTTTAAAGTGTTGCCTCCCTTTCAACTATTAAGGCCTTGGGGGAGGGGCTATCGCAGGATGCAACCCTATTCTAAACACCGATGGTATAGAACAAGCTGATATTTATCGAAAAAGCTTGCCCTGGGCGAGATTTGCAGTCGCAGTGCCAGGATTGCGAGACCCGAACGGGTCTATCTCCATTGAACAGGAAATCTGTCTGGTTTACGCTACACCTGCGTCACTCTCTGCGATTCGTTAGTAGATGAGCTGGCATGTCTATGGGATTTGAGGGCGGTCCCAGTCACCACCTCTGGAAGTAAGGAGCTCCGATGACTCCCCGCGAGGCTGAGCGTTCTCCGATACAGGCGCTATTGAAGTCCGATTATAGGCTGCGTGGAGGATGACATTCGACGAGAGAGAATTTGGCGAGCGCCACCGCAGATAAAACAGCCATCAGCCGCCAAGAGCCCACTCGAGTGGAATCAAGTATTAACGTCATGATACCGACAGCCTACGCATTTTTTTTTTTCTCTTCTTCAATCTCTTCCCTCTCTTATTTTTTTCTATATTCCTCCCCCCTCAGCAAAAGAACCCTCCCACTAATGTGCCTCTCAGCTTCTAACACAAAATATACCACTGAGAATCATTCTTTATAATATAAGCCAAAGTAGAGAGTACTCATCATAAATATGGATAGCAGTGCACTATTATAACGTACTTTACTATTGCCCAAAATATTTAAGTAACATTTCCACCGGCATGAGAATAAATTTTATTTTGATGTGGCACACATAATACATAAATATNTTATATATTAATATTTACATGTTTAATTTAAATAATTATATGTCTTTATTTTATTAATGCAATTCAGCTTATTACAGAATAATTCATTAGTAGGACAATAAATAAATTAATAAGTCTTAATTAAGACAGTCTGTACAAACATTCTTCTAATTTATTGTATATTCTTATGCCATACAAATGGGACCCTATGATTCAAATAAACCTAATAATATGTTTTATATAAATGTTAGTCTCCCTTTTAATGACTAAGGGTCATGGAGATAGGGGCTACCTACAGTTGCCACCCCATTCTAAACATTAATTTATTTATTATACATCTAAAACATAAGTTATCCATTCATTTATCGATAAAAGCTTGTACAGGGCGGAATTTGAACACAGAGTGCAAGGATTGCGCGACTTATTGAGCTACCGAGTGACCTAGATATATAATTTTCAAAGGATCATAGTTTTAGTTTTTCCCACTCGTAGGAAGAACATACCCACGTTTTATGTATACCATTATTTCCATAATGATTCGTAAGATAGTTAAAACATATGTGATGCATTGTCTTGTAATAAAAAACTTTCAAACAAAAATAAAATGCATGAGTTCTCTTAAGAATTCATTTTAAATATCTCTACAGTTTTCAACAAACTGACACATAATTAAATTAAATTTGTCTTCTGTAATGAGGCCTAAATTTTATGGTGTAAAACTAGACTCTGTTTCAATTTTAAATTTAATTTTCCAAAACAAAAAACTATTATTGAATTATATTGGGGATTATTATGAATTCATGAACCTTATGGAAAATAATCAAAAGAAGATAGTCATCAGATGACTGAACATTTGACGCAGGTGGCAAGACGTCCTCTCTCGCCTTCATGATAGCCCTCAAGATGGCTTACAATATAAGCCGGGAAGTTGGCAGATAAGTTAAAAAATATACATTTCTTTAAATTGTATTTTTTTAAAAGCAACCTTGACCGAACCCCAACAAAAATACTCTATTAATGACGTCTATATGCCGACCTTCATGTGCAGAACCGATAGCAGTGTTTCATGTGTATAATAAATAACTCCTGTTAAGCAAAAGTAAACAAGTGAATAGTAATTGAGAATATGTATAATAATAAATTACAATTATTATTTAATAGAAAATATTACTTTTACGACGACTTGCATTATCCCGTCTACAGTGCACTTAAAGGTTGACTGAATTGCAAATAACATAAGCTAGGGGAAAGGCAGGCCTTGACCTATAGGGAATCTTTTGCAAAACTAACCTCTCCAATACGTGCTTTCATTTGAAATAAATCCTGCAGAATGAGGCAGGGAGAGAAAAATGTTATACTTCTACAAGAATTTTTACAGGAATAAATTTTAGAATTTACTAATATCTAAAATGTTCCATAGGTCTCCAGACCAACCAAAGTTCCATAAACTCTGTCTTCCTCTTATTTGATTAAGGACAAAAATAAATTAATTTAGCAGTTTGAATAAATAAACATGGATACGGAAATTTGTTTCTGCATTAATGTAAGAGGGTCGCGCAAACCTCGAAATTACATAAATTAGTATCACATGGAGAGTTTTTTGACCGTAGATAATACTAATGATGATTTTAGTTGGGGCTCGGTCACGGTAAGATCCAAAAATAAATAAATAAATAAATAAAAACTTAATAAAAGTATATTTTTTAAAAAGATTATCTGCCAACGTTTCGGCTTACATTGTAAGCCATCTTCAGGGCTGCCTATCATGAAGACGAGCGAGGACTGGTCTGGACTGATACCAGTCATGGAAATATGAACTTAGGGACAGGACGTCCTCTCTCGTGTTTATGATAGGCAGCCCTGAAGATGGCTTACAATGTAAGCCGAAACGTTGGCAGATTATCTTTTTAAAAAATTTACTTTTATTAAGTTTGTATTTTTTTTTTTTTTTTTGGATGTACCGTACCGAGCTCCAACTAAAATCATCTAATAATAAATTAGTATCTTTCTTTATATGCTTATATATATATATGACTTTGAATAGACCAACCGTTAAATCTGTTAAAACGTAACGCGCCATTAATTTGTGAGTTGTGAATTTTTTTTTTTTTTTTTTTTAATGGCGTGTCAACTTTTGGTCATTACCGCCAGGGAGATATTTTTAGAAGCGGAAGATATCTTCGAGAAGAAGAAAAAAAAGTTCATGATATACTCAAAAAGAGAGTTTTTTTTACCGTAGATATTATTATTAGATGATTTTAGTTAAGGTTCGGTCAAGGTCGATCCAAAAAATAAAAAATTCATTTTTTAAAATTTGTATTCATTTTGGATCTACCTTGACCGAACCCTAACAAAAATCATCTAATAACTTATCATATACTGTTTGCATTTCATCAGTATTATAGTTGCACTTCCAATTTCGTCCTCGGTTTTTTGTCCATCGGCTTACACTAGTAGGTGTTTAAAGGGTGATTTTACAATGTTTCCAGGAATAAAGTGTACTGGTTAAGGCGGTTGATTATTAGGTGTGTGGCATTAGGTCAGTATTGAGCCCATTTAAAAAAATAATAGTGGTTTTTTTTTTTTTGCTGAATTATTTCGTTTTAGAGTTTGATATTTCGTATTTTTCAAAAATGCTTCAAGAATAAGCCATCAAAAAGTGATTAATCAATCGTTACAACAGCCATGTTACGATGTTATTAATTAATTACATTTTTTTTACGAAATAATTTAATAAATTTATTTACATATGATGTCTAGTAAACATGAGACTGTCATTATAAGAGCTATTGGAACCATTTTAAAATCAGTGCGTAACACACATTTTTAATTTTTCTTAATATAGCTTTAAAGAATATATAGCAAGAATGATTTAACTTAAATGAAATATTATTCATCTGATAATCAGTGTGTCAGATAACATTTCTATGGTAGATTCAAGACCTTATTTGTTCTTTCACACATGAGAAATATTAACGAGATTAAATTAACATATTATGAAAATCCCTTTGTTCAGTGCCTCATTGCTTGGGGATGTAGATTCCACGGCAGAGTGTAGAAGAATGAGTGAGCGGAAGTAAGAATGATGATGATGAAGACTGACGAGGACAGACAAGTTAGCACTCCCGGACCAGTGAGTCCAATTAGAACTCCCCTTGTAAGACTTCTTTAATTACATTTCCCTAAAATTAGTAAAAAAAGATCTAGAGAGAGGGGTGAGACCACCATCCCCTACTGCTCACATCGCCATACTGTTCCTTCAAACTTGTTAGCAGTGAATTTTTACCTAATTTTGTTGCCCGTTTTTAGCAAAAATATACATATACATTAAATAATATATATTAACGCAGAACGCATTAGGCAGAAGATGTATCCGAGCTTCACAGGTCATTTCAGTTCATAAAAGGTGTTATATACTCTATAGAGTATATATACTTTATATATTTAGTACATATACTCTACTCCGAGCGAAGCTTCCATTCATCCACTGAACTTCTTTTTTTCTTTCTTTTTTTTTTTTTCTTATCTCTTTTAAGGAATATTTAAAATTATAAATTTCGTATTTCAGAAGCTATTTAAACAAAGAGGTTTTCCCATGTCGCTCTAAAGACGGATATAGGTAAGAGTCAATGACTTTAATTTATAAATATTATTTTTTTGTGGTATTTAATCCCACGTAAATTTTACTAATTTTTAGTGCAAGGGAACAGAATAAAAAATGTAACTGTCCCAGCCAGGACTCTAACCTGGATTTAAAAAAAGTAAATAACGAGAGTCATTTAAACAGCTTGACAATGTCAGCTCTCCCGAGCATAAGACGATATATTCGTCGGCCTCGGAGTTTGGACTTTCAACAATAGTACAGGGAATTTAATAACTCAGACTGGTCCCGGTAGCATAATTGGTAAATACACCGGCCCGAATAGCAGGAGATCCAGGTTCGATTCCTGGCTGGGACAGTTAGATTTTTTATTCTGTTCCCTTGCACTAAAAATTAGTAAATGACATTATTGTATCAAGAAAGCTTTGGAGAACATAGCTGTAAAATGTATGACCACTAAGCCTAGCTCCAGACTGGTATGGAAGGAAGATAGGAGAAAGGGCTCAGCCATCGCAGTTAGATTCGTGAATCTCTTCCTTAGCAAGCGGTTTTTGCTCGGTGATAAGAAAATTTTCACAGTCCAAGAGATAGTGTACAAAGACAATAATCGTGGGAACGTGCCCAACATTAAAGAGGCCCCAAAAGCCATTGGAAGAGATTGTAGGCGTTATCACTTTTCCTCAGTAATAGATGTAGAAGATAGAAAGATGACATAATAAAACACCTATCTTGTTAAAGAGGTATAGTGCCCTTTACTGAAAACTAGCCCTTGATATTGACCTTCTGACAAGCCCTACTAGCCCACAAATTGGTGTCAACGTAGCAGTGGTTGCGGGGAACATTACTGAGTTTATATCTGCCTTGTATTATTGGTTCCTCAAGAGGCGCTAATGTGAACTTGATTACCGGCAGAGCCTAAGTTCCCAAACCTCAATCACACAATCACACTTGATCTGTTTCTGCATGAAATGCTGCATGGAGAAATTCATGACTAGCCACTACTCTCTCACTCTCATTCTCTCTCTAAATAAATAAAATATATAAAATAATAAATATAAAAATATTTGTATACATACACNATATATATATAGCGCATAAACTTTAGAAAATTTTGAATAAAATCTGAAAGGCTGAAAATTTCTTTTGGGGAACGAATATTGCGAAAGTAATTCTCAGTCAGTAACCTTTTCAATAGTGCCATATATCACATAATCGTCTAAATTATTAGCAGATAGTAAGAAATAAAATTAACAACACTTCATCTCCAGTGCGCCAAGTTGCTTTAGTATCTTTATTATTATTATTATTAGGTTTACGAAAAAATGTAAGGAACAAAATTTGTTTCGTTCATTGTAATGAAAACTAAGATAGAAGAAGTCACTCTACAAGATAAAGGAAGCCAGCTTCATCTGGACTTCAAAGATCCTACTTATAAGAAGCTGAAAATATGGTCTGTTCTAAGCTATATATATTCAAATAACGCCAAATCAGTAAAAATACTTATATTGAAATTTGTAAGCCATAAAAAAAATAATTTCTAGTGTTCTTCGTCTACTGTCTTTTTTAATATGTAGAAACTAATTTCGGCTTTTCATTATTAAATGTACACTTTTTTTTTTCTTTAAATGGATGAAATAAACTTTTATCTTTCCAATTTTTAAATAATGATATTAATTATGGTATGTAATCTCACGATAAATTTCCTACTTTTAAGTAGGAGACTCGGGTTCAATTCCCGGCTGAGGCGGTAAGATTTTTTTTTCTGGCTCCCTTTGCATTTCTGCAAGAAATGTTTTCCCTTTCCTCTTCCTTCCAGAGGAAAGCCAAAATTAATATCTAAATAAATTTTATCGTAAACTTTATTTAACATATAAAAAGTTTTATGTAAAAAATAGGTGTAAATTAAAATTATTTATTATTAAACATGTATTGTGTACGTAATGTGTTAATAATGGTTGCGCATACTCCCTATCTTCCTACGAGCCTGGCCGAAAAGAGACCATAGACAGCAATTAACTCTACTGTTTACACTAATTTCCTTTTCCGGCACGTAATATCAAATCAGTCTAAGTTCTCTTATGAATTTTACTAATGACCTACATTCACTTGACCCTTTAATACATGTTTGATGTGTGGATCGCATTCTAGTATGTCTGAAATTAAAAAGTTTAATAAGATTAACGAGCTGAATTGTATTTCAGTAAATAGCATATATTAAGCTTATGATGGAAATAGAAAAAAAAAATCGTTGTTTGGCTTATGAAAAGAATGTACGATAAGATTTGTGTTAGTGTCTTGTTATGAAGATATGTGTATATCCATAGTGTGCAATGTAGGTGCTGCAAGTAGTGATAAGGGCGCGGGTGGCTGGTGCTAGATGATATCTGCGAGAGTAAGGCCAGTTAGCCAAATCGCTCATTAACAGGCTACTTAGTCCGGCCACTGCAGGATGTTACATGGAGGGTTGCAGACAGCCTCCTTGCGCAACGCCCTATCTCTAGTATATAAGGTGTCCGCTCTCCGCCACTCGGCAGTCACTGATCGCAAGCATGAGGGTGTGCGCACTGGTGTTTCTTGTAGCATTCGCTCTCGCCGAGGAGGACGGCAAGAAAGCCGTCGAGGCTCCCAAAGGAGGCGAGAAGAAGCAGGAGAAGCGGGGGCTCTTTGATCTGGGCGACTTCCACGGCGATCATCACCATCACGTGAAGACAGAGGTCATCACGAAGGAGGTCCCTGTGCCCTACCCCGTTCCGGTTGAGAAGCACGTACCTTATCCAGTTCATGTCGCTGTGGATCGGCCATACCCCGTACACGTGCCTAAACCTTACCCAGTTACCGTGGAGAAGAAAGTACCAGTGCCAGTGAAAGTGCCCGTACCTCAGCCCTACCCCGTCTACAAGGAAGTGCCCTACCCGGTAAAGGTCCCAGTTGATAGGCCTGTCCCTTACCACGTTGACAAGCCCTACCCCGTCTACGTGGAGAAGAAGGTCCCTTACCCGGTGGAGAAGAAGATCCACGTGCCGGTGAAGGAATACGTCGAGGTGCCTAAGCCATACCACGTTCCCGTCACAGTTGAGAAGAAGGTTCCCTACTTTGTTGAGAAGAAAGTACCCGTACCTGTGAAGGTGCCAGTGGACAAGCCCTACCCGGTCTACGTGCCCAAGCCGTACCCAGTTGAGGTGGAGAAGAAAGTACCCTACTTTGTCGAGAAGAAGATCCCCTACCCGGTGAAGGTGCCTGAGTACGTGAAGGTCCCCGTGCCACACTTCGTCCACAAAGAGGAGCATCACGACTTCGGTAGCTATGGATATCATCACTAATCCCCTGGACCGCAGCATGGCTCTACTCAAAAATCAGGTTGTGAGAATTACATGAAATAGATATTTTTTTTTACTTTTATATTGTCAGTCAATACAAAACAATATATTTATTTATATTGTGTACTATCGTACTTGGTTTACTAGAAAAGTAAATTGACGATTTAGTACATTTTTGTAATTAAATTTAAGTATCGATGCAATTGTGATATAATTTAGTAAAATAAAATCATACTTTTGTAAAGTTTCGTTTATTTTTATTCCCTAGATGGATTTATTACTAATTAACAATTTACTTTTATATAAACAAAATGTTTTGTGGGTGACTATGAAAAAGAAGATTTACTCCATTATGAGAAAATTATTAATTTATTAAGGATATTTCATCATAACTATTTTTCAAATATAATTCAACTACTTTCACTTATTGTAAGTAATAAAGCATATATAATGCTTATATATATA
>KZ807712.1:17323-47821 GCA_000696205.2 Oncopeltus fasciatus | reverse complement strand
ATATATATATATTTAAAATAAATAAAAGTGTGCATAATCAACAATATGAAATATTTTACTAAATACTGGGTGGATGGATATATGAAAAAGGCAAATAATTTTAAAGTGCACGTCTCCCGCTCTGGGATAACTGTTAAAGCAATTATCCTGTAAACAGCGCTATCTATGCTTATCTGCATATACAATTAGTTTGTCTGTGAGTCCGCTAGAGTGAGCGGCAATGCACTCCCGGTCTTCCTTCTAGTCCAGATTTTTTTTTTTTTACGTTTATACTTTTAGCAAATGCCCCCATATATTATTTCAACAAAAATGTATATAAAAAAATTTGTGGAGGCTTAAAAAAATCAACGGTATAACAATGAAACAAAGGTATTTTAAATACATTTTATTATTAATTTGTGTCAAAATAGTATTGCTCAATACGCTTATTTCTTATAAAAGTCTCAAGTAATTCTACACTACGTGATAATAAGTGCATAATAATGTTTTTTGAGCTGTCATGTAAATTATTAATTGTTAATTTCTATTCTTTGACCCATAAAATAGCAAGAATCATGTCTGGTGTAAGAGATGGATTTTACGGAAGACTAGAATCCATAATGAACCAGAAAAATACTTAAAAAACAAAGCCCTTTTTGTACAGTATTCTGACTAGTATGTCACAAAACAAGTACAAGTTTCTATCATTTCCAACTTTCTATATTACTAAAAGTGTGAGCAATAAATAATTTTAAATGGTATATGATCATTTATAATGACATAAAGAATTTATTTTGAAAATATAAACACAATAGAAGCTAAGACTAATTTAGTATTCAATCACATACTAGTATAGTAGAATTATAAGAATATTAAGATAATTATATGTAGTTGAGTGTCGAACGTTTTGAGGAGTGATTGGTCAAGAGTTCGGTTTTAGAATTTGAAGAAATAAAAAACTATTTGTAAATAGAAAAAAATTGTTATCGTTACCAACATTTCGGCCTAAATTTCATCTTTAGGGCAATGGGATAACGGAGAGAAGTCTGGAGACTCAGGGATTATAAAATCGTTACCTTTCATTCCATCCATGAGAGAAAATCCATTCCTTCATCTTCATCTACAATAAATTACACGGATCCAAAAGATAGACCTAGTATTCTTTAGTAATTCAACTACCCTAATTGCGTATAACTTTTAACAGATTTTAATAAAATAGTATGAGCCTTAGTTTCTCGTACAATTTCATTCAATATACAGGACATGGTTCTTACTATTTACCACGATCTGTAGAGTCAGAGGAATTAATAAGTTTGCTGCTCTGTAAACCTAACAAGTAATAATTGCTTATGACTAAATGCCCCCCCCCCCCTTGCCCCTCAGTAAGCCTGAAATTCAGACATTGAAAGCAATTATTACTTGTGAGGTTTACAGGGCAGCAAACTTATTAATTCTTCTGACTCTACAGATCGTGGTAAATAGTAAGAACCATGTCCTGTATATTGAATGGAATTTTACGAGAAACTAAGGTTCATACTGTTTTATTAAAATCTGTTAAAAGTTATACGCAATTTGGGTAGTTGAATTACTAAAGAATACTAGGTCTATCTTTTGGATCCGTGTAATTTATTGTAGATGAAGATGAAGGAATGGATTTTCTCTCATTGTCAATGCATGTTAGGGGTTAATATCCTCCCCCGACTTAGGGATGACACGGAAGCAGCGCAAGACGTGTTAGCCAGTCACACCTTTCCCTAGGTGGTCACACTTCCTCCCACGTGACTGCGCAAACTGTGCGCAAGACCTACCAGTTCCCAGGTCTCCGTAGCCACAGACTGGCCCAGAATAAAACCGCCAATCAGTCGCCAACCTATAGGGGTGGAACAGGGTGGTCCTTGCTCTCACCATCATCTCTTCATCTTCTTACGACTGCCCGCTGCTTCAGACGGGCAGCCAACCAGCCTTGCATAATTCTTCTGCTACATCATTTTAAGTATTCTCTTCGTGTAAGGTTCTCCCTTAAATAAGTACACGAAACGGTTTGTGGCTTCCAGATACAATAAATCTAACTAATATTCCTTATTTCAAGTATACAAAAATAATTCATTTTCTATAGATTTGTGTAATTATAAATTCCACTTTTAGGCCTAAATACAGTTAACTAAGTTCTTTTGAATGTGGTGAAAATTATTCGAATCTATCTTTACATATTAAAATAAGTCGGAAAGCACAACTTGAATTTTCAGAAAAAAACAAAATGGAATTATTTTTGTAATTATGAGAATTCCGTTTTTTTTTTATGAATACTATTTTGTTTCTAATTGTCATAAGTTCACTATTATTCATTTTCTTCTGCTTTTCTCTTATTATGAATATTTTATAGGCATAACTTAATATGTATGAAAAGTCAAAATATCGAAACATAGATTATTTACTGTTTGAACATGTTTAAGAATGTAATTGTTTTATTAATTCATGCTTTTAAGCTAGAAGAAATTTTAAATACAATTTTGTCTTATTTTTCTCTATTTTACTTTTAATTTTTACTACTGTATTTTTTGTGATAATTATGTATCATAAAAAAAGCAAAAACAACCCACGTATTAAAAGATCAATGTGTCATAATCTTGTTATACATGAATGCTTTAATATGTTTGGTGTTAAATGTTTTGGTTATCTTGTATGTTTGCAGTTACATACATTAGGTAATTTAAGATCAGATTTGTATCCTTGTATGGTAAAAGCTACAATTTTTTAAAATTGTTATTGATTCCATTAAATGTAAATTACACACACTGCATAAACCGATAAAGGTAGATATTAAAAAAACCGTCCTCTCAGATCTTCCAGAAAAAAAAGTATATATATATATATATATATATGTATGTATACNGAGACTCACGTTATTTTTTTTTTTTTTTTTATAAAGCATTTGGATGATGACTTAGATTACACATTCGCCTATCATGAATCAATTGTTACCAGCGCATTAATAATCTATGTATTAATATTTTACAGGATATAGAATCTGAACATGCTGTCAGATTTCTTTATCATAACGAGAAATACTATACAAATTATAAAATCGAAAAAAAAAATCAAATGACAGAATGGGACGACGTGTCTCTAAGATTACATTTTCTTTACTGAAACATTGGCAGTTTTATTTTTGAATCAACCTTGACCGAAATCAACGAAAACACATCTAATAATAATATCTACTGTCAAAAAACTCTCCAAGTAAACATAAACTTATATATTAAAATTTTTATGATATTGCTTAATGTTACAATTTTTATGAACTTTTTTCTAAACCATATACGCTTTCACCAGTTCTAGATGCATCAACATCAGTGGTATCCTCGTCTGCATCAAATGAACTTGACAAAGCTCTGTCATGCTAGGCGACAGACATATTGACGAAAAAAAATTGAAAAAAAAAAAAAAAAAAAAAAAAAAAAAACATTTTCCGAATATCCCACCAAAGCACACTCAAAGAGTTTTGATGAAAATCGCTCAGTCTACCACATTAATCACTACCTTACTTGTAAATCATGTTAAGACTATTTTCTAGTATTTTCTAAGACTAGTTAGACCCTTCAAGTTCTCTCTAGAATGGCGAAGATAATCGTACTGCCACAACATCTAAGACAGCCAACCATATTCAACCATTTTATCTTTTACTGTAATATTTGAGATTGGAGTCTAATACCCACACTGGGAGAATCCTAGGCTCTATTGGTCATCTTGATCTTAGAAGCACTCAAGGCTGTAAAATAAAATAATGGAATTCATGCGATTACTGGAATTTTATTTTATATATAAAATTGTTTTCATGTTGTTAATAAAGCATTTTTTTTGTGAGTGGAAATTACCATTTGACATAATTTTTTAAATATAAAAAAATCCAATTTTTAAGTAGGGTTATAAAGGAAGTGGTTTTTGGTGATTTTTTAAAAATAATAAGTTAAAATTACATAAACACATTTCATAAGATGTATTACATCTACTTTTTCACTACAATATTAAATTGTCTTTTGTAATTTATAATAAGATAAGTACATTTATTTAGAAGTGCTACGATATTGTAACCAATACAATTGTACATAACAACAAATTAATATGAGAGAGCTTTAGCCAGCTCTTAGAGATTACGAAGTTCTTGGGGAAGGTAAGTTTGGCTAAGTCATTCCGAGTAGGACACTGTTTCGACCCAGATAACGGGCTTCATCACTAATATTTCGCTTCAGTCAATGAGTAGCAGTCTCTGGAGTCGCGAGTCTTACCGTGCCAATTGGAGTCAAAAGTCAACCTGCACAGTTAGTACTTCCGAATTTACAAGGGATGGCATATGGCTCAGGTTCATGCTCAGTAAGCGATGAACACAACCCTTTGCTTTCGTCAAGAATCGTGTACTTTTGCGTTATGAAAGAAAAATTGAAGAATATAATTTTGAGTTTTGTTTGGGATGTCTTATATTAAAACATTAAAGTCTTAAAGGGCGAACCAAAGTATGTTACTGAATTTATTCGTTTTTAAATGAGAAACGAAAAGTTTTTTTGAACGAATTAAGTTTATATAGTTTTCTAAAATTTCTATTCTGTAACATTTTACGAAAATTGTCTTATAATTAAGATATTTACGAATATAACTACGATAGATGAGTACTTTCCCCACACCCCCATACTAATCCTTTCCGGTCGGGTTAAATGATCTTTCTAATCATGATTACTACTCTCTCCGAATTAAAATATAAATTTTATCATTTACATTCATTTATGTTCATCTTAAAGAAATGCAGGCAATCTAATCAGATTATGCAGCTCCTGCGTGGTGCACTTTTTGTATATTTCTTTTGGCTAGAATATTTATTATGGCGTGTATTGCGTCAATACTAATTGACTCAATATAAAACTTATATATAAATCAAGCGTTGGCTACAAAAAATTATACATCTATCTAGATGTTCACGTAGGCTTCGACGGTCGTCAGAAGTATTTACCGTTTCTTCTTCCGGGTTGGACCGTGTCAAATTGTTGTTATTTGTCGAGCTTTCGTACATCATGTGATGGCTTCTTCAGGGCTGAAAGAACCAGACCGCGCCGGGATTATACACCACCTGGTGTATAAAACATGGTAATTATAAACCACCCGGATTTTAAAAATCTCTCTTTTACAACTCTCATTCTCTTTTCAGTCCTGAAGAAGCCATCACATGATGTGCGAAAGTTCGGCAAATAACAACAATTTGACACGGTCCAACCCGGAAAAAGAAACGGTAAATATATCTTTCTAGTTTGAGCAACCATTTTATTTCTCGCTGCATAATTACTACTGTTATTATTAAATCACCATTATCCAAAGGATATAGTTGTTTTCCAGGTCAAAGAGAACACTGCTGATCCTTCAAGAGTATATCTGCAAATTACATTATGATTCAACTACATATATTACATTTTCCGCACAGGTCACCAGGACCAGGTGAAGCTTGTTCCGCGATAAGGGCGAGCCCAGAAAATCAACTAAGCATAAACGTCTGAAAGTCCGTCGGACGCGGGCTGACCCTTAAGTGTCGCCCTCCACTCTCGAGACTCCGCACAACCCCCGTGTCCCACCCCTAGCTAATTTTATCGAGATTTCCGCTCGAGGTGGCGCGCACGGCTAACTCGCGAACTTTGTCCGACCCTGCAGATAAGGGCGGCTGACCCGTGTGTGTCTTCCGGCCGTCTCTTGACTGCACATAACTCTCAGAAAGGGGGCGTAACTCTGTCTAACTCCGAGGGCCTTTTATTCCGTTAGCTTACCTCTTGACGTAATGAGCACAGCACTCCCTTCGCGAGGGCAGGGACCTGCGATAAAATCCCCCGCCAACTTTCCCAATCCGACTTTGTAATTAAATCGAAACAGAGTACCCAGAAATTATTGGCTTCATTAACACTCTTGAAACTCCACTCCCTACCCTACATTTCCGCGAGTATTTTATTTGCTGGGGCATTTCATATTTTCTCCTACTATTTCAGTCGTTTCATTAATATAAAATATGACAATACTTCTGGACTAAAACGCAGCCAAACGGCCATAACTTTCTCAAGATAACGGTATTACGCAATGCTTTAGGAACTAAAAAGCTTCATTCAGCATTAATTACTTTAACAATACTTAATTTAACTAATTTAAATGTTTGCTTAGAGGTTTCATAAATTTAATATAGACATGATTCGGTATGATAATTTTAAAAAATCAATCGAAATAGAGCTATTTAATTTACTTTACAACATTCCTTTTTTGATATTCATTAATTGCTTTCAGACCTATCTGACAGAATTGGGAATGATAATTTGTTGTACGACTCATAAATAAATAAAAAGCGAGTATCAATCAATTCTTCTCCTATTCCAAAAGTAAAATCTAATGGATATATCTTTCATTTAGTTCCACATCCTAATTTTCATTCGGAAGCCATTTCAGCAGCCCTTGAAGGATAGAAATTAAGTCGTACAGTGTACCATTCATTTTTAGCTCTTAAAGTGTTTCAGTAGCTTCTGTACTATAGAATCTGAATCGTTTGGTTACACGTTGACCCGTCTTTATAAGATTCAAAGGTTCAGCAGCTCATGGAGTGTAGAAAGAGAATCCATTGAACGTTTCAATCTAAAGATGCTTAAGTAGCTTTTGATGTAAAGAAACTGTATCATTCAGTTACATGTTGCAAGTCATGCTCTTCAGATTCAGCAGCTTATGATATTTCAACGAGATCGAAATTGTTAGGTTACCCATTGCATGTCTCGCTCTGGAGGATTGTATGTCTAACATGAATCGTTCAGTTACATGTTGCACGTCTTGTTCTTTATTTTTTTTCAGCAGCTGAGGGAGTGAACAAATTCAATTGATTGCACTTTGAAATCTAGAGATGCTTCATTAGCTCTTTTGGGGCAGAATCCGAATCGTTCCTTCCTCTCTGCACAACTCGATCATCAGATGATTCATCAGCCATGGAGTACAGGAAATAAATCTTTAGATTGACCATTGTACGCCACGCTCTTAAGATGTTAAATCAGCTTATTTAATAAAGAATGTCCACTAGACATATAGAAAATCGGAGATTAGTCAGTTAATGTGAAACTTTATAAAAGTCAAAACAGGTTTACCATCACCAATTTACATATTTATAGAGGACTAATTAGGAACAATTAAGAAATTGGAAACAATTAATGAATAAAAATTGACTAAACTATAAGCAAAGTTTATCATAATAAATTATAATCAATTATCTGTAAGATAAAAATATATATTGACACTTATATTATTATTGCATGTTTTTAGAGCAACATAGCATATTATGCAAATGCAACTAAACAGCCATAATAAGTGTTTGGGAAAAACATATTCACATGTAATTTTACACTATTATTTCTTAATAGACCTTGTATTATGTTTAAAAATAAAATATTCATTTAATGACTGATTGACATATTTAAAGGTTTATATACCTATAGGCTGCGCCACTGCACTCCGCGGTCTTTGAAGGATAAAGGGACAATCTACTTCTACTGAAAGGACAAACTTCTATCATGATTGCTTCCTAGGAATAACCTATATTCACCCTGGGCAGATTTTAACCTCAAATGTAGCAATCTAGAGGAATATATAGTGATATTTATTAACTTTTGTGTAATGCCGTTTAAATAAATAATGAAACGTCAAGACAAGAATTTTCTATCCAAGGAAATTCTTTTTGTAACAGACAAAAAGGCAGTTTAAGCTTTTTTTTGCATATTTATCTAGCATTCTCTACTGCTCATTACGAGTATTGCTAAATCAAGAGGACGGGCGTATAATAGGAATTGTTACAGAGTTAAAAGACCGAACTGTACAATGGGTTTTGACAAAGACGGGTAAGGGATGAGACGGGTAAGGAAGGGGTGGGGGACGGGATATAGGGGGTACGGAGGGGTAGGGGGATGAAGACTTAGGTGAGGCCAAGTGGCCTCAGGGGATGAGATAGCGCCTATAGAGCTGGCCTATCGCTCCCGTCCGAGAAGTCTGTCGGACAGCTGATAGCCG
Source organism: Oncopeltus fasciatus (assembly GCA_000696205.2). Taxonomy (NCBI): domain Eukaryota; kingdom Metazoa; phylum Arthropoda; class Insecta; order Hemiptera; family Lygaeidae; genus Oncopeltus; species Oncopeltus fasciatus. The sequence goes on along the minus strand of KZ807712.1, from coordinate 39,778 downwards.
AGCTAACAAAAACAACACAGCCACCCTTGGACTGGCCAATTACCTGCAGCCACCCCGGATAAAGGGAGGTTACCCACATGGGAGTCAAGCCCCACTACTTTCCCATTGTGGAGAACTCCAAATCAAAGACTGGAGTAGCAATATCATTCGACCAAAAAGAAAAAAAAAATTTTTTTTTGTACTTTTGTTTCATTCAATAAATTTCCATAATAGATAACCATGTGTGGCAAAATTTTCTTTAGAAAAATAAAAGTGAAAAGGAAATGTTATATTTAAATTATTTTATAAAATCCTTGAATCTCAGCTTATTGGTACCCACCAACGGGTCCCAACATAGGACCCCCCACGTTCCATCAAATGATTGTTCTTTTAGTTTGAAATAGCTGTTATATTAATAAAATAAGCTTTCTATCTAATGAAAACATATTTTTTAAATGCTCCAAAGGAAAATAATATCTGCAACAGGCAAATACAATCCTTGACAATTTTCCAAAACTACAAATTGGTACCACGCTTTTTCAATAGATAGTTCATGATAATAAACAAATACAACACGAAAGCCAAAAGGTACTCTACTATATTTTTAATACAAATGGTCAGTTTAAAAATGATTATATAATTATATATAATACTTCATGAGAAAAATAGAAATATTTCACTACATTGATGATTAATTTAAAAACTAAAAAACCTATAGGAAAATTTGCAGTATTCGTTAATTGTTTATCTCAAATCAAATGTAAATTACAGTTCATTAAAGAAAAAAACATTGATATTTGCCGCCAGTAAGTATAGCCGAATTTTTCTATAATTTATTAATTCTATATGACGTTAGAAATTCTCTAAATGCGTTTTTCTTTGAAAGCAACGGATTAGCTGATTAAACTTTTTTTTAATTATTAAACTTTTATTTATTTATTACATTCTGTTAAATAAAACCAATTTGTAATTTAATCACATTGAAGTAAAATGATGTTCAATGTTAATCCCATGAAGAGAGAAGGTGACCAATTACACCAGTCTCAATTTATTTACATACTATGTCTTCAGGAGGTCACGGGGCCATCTTCGTTTGAGTAATGGGAAGGATTGTAGGGGTAGGAATTGGAAGACAGTGTCTGTACTAGTGGATTAGAATGGTATGGCAGTTTACTATGGAAAAGGGTAAAGCGGAAAGAAATAAGTTATTGAACAAAAGGGGAATTAATATCGTTGTAAAGGGATGAAACGTAGTAGGGACCATTTGCAATTATTCTCAGGGTTTTGGATTAAAAGGACTGGATTCTTTGGATTTTGGAAGGCTTGGCAGCACCCCAGAGTTCTCCTTCGTAAGTCCAGATTGGTCGTAATAAGGTTTTGTAGAGCGTCAGTTTTTTTTTCCATCTCAAGATTGGAGTTTGTAAGATGAGTCTGTATAGAAGTCCATATCGCCGATTGAGTTCTTGTCTTTTAATTTTAGTATTTTCTCCCCATGTAAGTCGTGAGTCAAGATGGAACCCAAGGTAAGGAATGGAATTTGAATGTGGTAAAGGAATATTGTTAAATTTTACAATTTCAGGGAAGTCTTTTTTCCATAGCTGGAAAATAACTTGAACGCATTTTTGTTCATTAATTTTTATTCTCCTTTTACTACATCATTGTTTGATTTTTCGAGGTGATCTTGTGGGTTATTAGAAGCAGTTTTGGGGTCGGGATGGGAGGAGAAAATATCTTTGTCGTCCGCAAATAGAGCTAAGAGGGTACTTGGAAGGGTAGGGATGTCAGTAGTGCACAGGATAATTAGGATAGGTCCAAACATACTACCTTGAGGAACTCCCGCTGCCACTTGGTAGAAATCGGAGTAATCTAATCCTTGCCGAACCCTAAAAAAACGGTTGAATAAGTAAGACTTAAAGATAAGGTAAGTGTTACAAGGAAGTATGGATTTCAGTTTAAACAGTTGACCACTGTGCCAGACTATCAAATGCTTGAGTAATATAAAAAAAAAAAAAGCTCCTAGACAGTACTCATTGCACTCGAGGGAAGAGAAAATGTAGTCTACGACGCGAAACACTTGCTAGACAGTGTAATGCTTACTTTTGAAGCAAAACTGATAATTTGGGAGGATATTAAAGGGTTCAATGGAAGGTATCATTCGTCTTGACAGTATTTTTCTTCGAAAAGCTTTGAATGTGTAGGAATGAGACTTATAGGACGATAGGATGAAGGATTATGTGGTGGTTTTCCAGGTTTGGGAAATAGTATTATATCAGAATATTTCCAGAGGAGAGGGAAGTGGGTAGATATGAATATGCAATTATAAATGTACGTCAATAATACAATTGCCTTTTTGGGAAGATTTCGGAGAATTCGGCCAGTGATTAAATCACATCGGTGATTTGCGCTTAGGCAGATGAGAGATTACATACTTGACTTTGGAAGGTGTTACTTCCTTGAGATGCAAGGACATTGGTAATGGCATCCTCCAAAGGGAGGGAGGTAATTCTTTTAGAATAGGAATCAAGGATAACGTTAGAAGAACTGGGCTGCCGTCAGAAGAAAGCTCGTTTAAGTTCGAAGCAGAATAATTAAGAGGAGTAAGGTTTTGGCAGATGAAGAAGACCAAGCACATCTGCCTATATGCTCCTCGCAACTAAAGAAAAAAATTGAGTATTTCACTTACTTGCTGTTCGTTTGTTCCTAACGCATGGATAGAAGAAGACGAGAATGAACAATGATTAAGACAATAACTGACTCATTCGCTCTCAAGAAGCCAGTGAACCCTCACAATACATTATTTTATTGTGCTGCTATTTACAAAGATTAATTGTAATGATTATAAGATCCCATTCACTTAGGATGAATGCATTCTTGCCAGGAATGCTAGAAATATCATTTTGATGCTGAGTGATTCCTTTATCCGGTATTAGATTGACGGTTTTTTTTTTTCTTAATAAGCATTTATCTGATTGTTTAATAAAAATAATCAGCCAAAGGATATATCCCATTATAAGTACTATTATTCTTCCATTTGGACCATTCTTCATATTACAGTTTTCCCAGGCGGAAAGGGCCAAGTCTCGAGGCTCATGAAAGAATGAAAAGCCCTGTAATATTCAGACTGTTGTCCTCAGCCTCCTCAATAGTGGATGTCCAGAGTTCCGGGACTGCAATATTAAGGCGGCCGCCTTCGTAGGAGATTATGTTTAAGTTGGCCGAGACCGATAACAGCGACCTCTATCTCTCAATCATTTAGTGTCCCTTTGTATAGGAGAACTGTTGTGTCCGGAATCAGAGCGACATTACTCATGAATAGCGGAGGAGTTGTCGGAATAAAACATCGTCGGTGTGAGTGTGGCAAGTACTTCCTATCTCATTCTCGTGAAGTACACATATGTAATCAGGTGAATAATTGACAGCACGGTAATTTTTTGGGGGGCCGGAGGGATTTTGGCATAAATATTTAATTCTAGTAAGCTCTCGCATCAGATATCTTCCTTTTTATTTCCAGACGTCTTATTTTTTTTTAAAGGATATCAATCAAGGTATGTTACTCCATAGAGATCTCAAATTGATATTATAAAAATAAATTAAAANATGAGACTCACGTTATTTTTTTTTTTTTTTTTATAAAGCATTTGGATGATGACTTAGATTACACATTCGCCTATCATGAATCAATTGTTACCAGCGCATTAATAATCTATGTATTAATATTTTACAGGATATAGAATCTGAACATGCTGTCAGATTTCTTTATCATAACGAGAAATACTATACAAATTATAAAATCGAAAAAAAAAATCAAATGACAGAATGGGACGACGTGTCTCTAAGATTACATTTTCTTTACTGAAACATTGGCAGTTTTATTTTTGAATCAACCTTGACCGAAATCAACGAAAACACATCTAATAATAATATCTACTGTCAAAAAACTCTCCAAGTAAACATAAACTTATATATTAAAATTTTTATGATATTGCTTAATGTTACAATTTTTATGAACTTTTTTCTAAACCATATACGCTTTCACCAGTTCTAGATGCATCAACATCAGTGGTATCCTCGTCTGCATCAAATGAACTTGACAAAGCTCTGTCATGCTAGGCGACAGACATATTGACGAAAAAAAATTGAAAAAAAAAAAAAAAAAAAACAGCTTTTTTTTTTGGAGGGACTTGAGGCAATTCTAGCAAAATATAGTTAAGTACGAATATTGAGGGCAATAGTGTAGTGTAGAGTAGCGAACTTTTTATAGATGTCTGATTGACCCATATCCCTCAAAGGTAATTTCATGTGGCTAGCATTAAATACATATTTTTCTTTTCTATGGGGGGAATTTGGGGTCACAGATCCAGCCGGATCGAACCCTACGGAGAGGACGTACGACAGAAAGCCCGTGTTGTCAGTCATCAATCAGTGAGTGGCTCCGCGAAGCGGAAAGAGCCGATTAGGGCCGATCCTGCCCGAGGGAAGGTGGCTACGATATATCTCGCCAAGATGGATCGCTCCGAACGGACTTTGTTTTCAGAGAGCCCGCGGAAAATCATTTATCAGCGCGGCCACCGCCTGTTATCAGCTTCTGTCATTTCCCGCCCCATTACCTCTCGCTGCCAGTTAGTGGTATCTCTGTTGTCTCTTTTTCCTCCATAACGCTTTTCTACGATTGAAAGTATATATTTAATGTGTAATTACTCTCTCCATTGATAAATAAAACCAAATTGTGCCAATATTTCTAAAGTTATCAATTTAGTATTAAATTGTTAAGGAACATTGGATAATTTAACCAATTCATAAACTAATCTGTACTATGTATTTTAAAATGAACATTGGTGAGTGATGGAAACCTGAGGGATTATAATTGGCACATTTAGTCTTGTACCTTAATTCCCGTTATTCTAAACAAAAATACTTGCTTCACTGCCTTGACAGTATTGCTAGCAGAAAAGGGGATGAAAAAATGACTTAGCACTTGCTCTTGTTTCTCGTCGATAATAAGCTAAAAAAACTGAATAAGATTTCCAAGTAGCAAATTCTGAACTAACCTATCACCTTTACTTTTTAAATTAAATATTGAGTTTCGGTTTCTTTAAAAACTCATTTTGCCCTCTAAAATCATATATATGGGAAATTGGGGTTCATTTGAAAACTCCTACTTTTGAACGATCTTGGGTCGAGTATGAAAATAGAAATCCAAGAACAAGTCACAAATTCTGAAAGTAGAAATGAAGGACTACAAATTTTTCCACTTGAAATTTTCGCTTAAGCAGTAAATGCATTTATGCCGTTTTAAAATGAACACAAACACACACACACACACCCTCTCTCTCATACATCGTGAAATTTTAAAAATATTAATAAGATAGAGGCTCACTGTAATTTACTACAATCCCATAGGTAATACTCCGTAGGTTACTTGGCCTAATTGGAAGAATGAAAATAAATGAAGGAATGAAGTTGTTAAGTTAAATTTAGTTTTTTCAGTATTGACAGAGTAAATAGCTTTTAGTTTTTATGTATATTTTTATTGTATTTTTATTTTTTAAGGCATGAAGATTTCAATAAAATATTCCTCTTATCAACCTAGTCAATTGGTGAGTAATTATTCATGACTTTTTTTTTTTTTTNAAAAAAAAAAAAAAGGATGACTAAAAGGATAATCTTATAAAAAAAAAAGAGAAAGTAGTTATAGGGCTCTACCATATTTGAACAAAGTATTAGAAAAAATTGGTAATATTCTAAAGAAACATAATATTAATATAGCATTCAAGAACCCATCTTCACTGAAAACTATTTGGTTCTACAAGATTCCATAAAAATTGGAGATAATTCATGAGTTTTATAATAAAATCTGGCATTTTTAATTACTCATAAGTTAGTCAAACTGGGAGGAAAGTTAAAAAAACAAACACTTCTACATTTGAAATCTGCTAATAGCAAATTTTTGAGCCCTCTCGAAGAAATATAATGCAAAACATTGCATTGTATATAAAGTAGAGTAAAGAATATGTCGGAATGCATAGAAATAAAAATAAACAAAAAGCAGGAGGGTCTAATGTAAATATATAGACGCACACCAGCTAAATGTTCAGATGTCTTAAGCTTATTATCCTCGTCTCCCCTCTGTCATCTTTCATGCATTAAGCCACCAACTTTCGAGGCTGAACTTAAATTTTTTGCAGTAGGTATATTTTTCTGTCTTTCTTTTCAGACATATCTGAATACATTATATTTCTATACTTCATTTCCATATTTTTATATTTTACTTAATTGGCTATATTTTATTCTTTTGAGTGAATTTTATTGACTTTTTAAAATAGTAATTATGCATACATAAAAATTGATTTAAGGGGTAAATATATAGATTCATTGTTTTCAAATTAATGTGTTAACTTTTTTACATAGTTTTTAAATGTTTTAAGTTAATTATTTTACAAGTTTGTTAGTTTTGTTTGTGGCAGGTGCACTTTACTCTGATGATGGGATCATGGGTCCTGAAAGTGCTAAGCTATACTTAATAAAAAGTATATATTGTGGACAAACAAATTTTGTTTCAGTAAATATATAAATATGTGAATAAGATAAAGATTCGTATTTAACCATATAAAACATATTATGGTTAAGTAAGAGTCTTTATCTGTAAATAAGATAAAAAACGAAAGCAAATAATTGAATGTACTTGAACACCAAAACATTTTTATAAAATAAACTAACAAGTAGTAGTACAAACTAACTTGTCGTATCTATGTACATTATTTTCATACTGAGTAAATAAAAAAAAAAATAAAGAAATTTAATAGGAAAAGAACATAAAATAAAGTTCCAAAGTAGCCTTATAATAGACCATAGGACCAATTCATGATGAATGACCTCGATATCTCGTAACTACAGACATTTTACTGGCTATTACAAGTAATTTCTGACAAGAAGACATAAATTCCTCCAAAATGAAAGAATTATTGTTATTAAAAGCCTTTTCATGTTGGCTAGGATAGTCAGTCTAATCTCCTATTTTTCGGAAGCAAACTAAGCTATATTTAGCCAAATTTAGCTAAAGGGCTTTAAAATTGAAATAGAGGCCGGATTCATCAGAATTTCGGTTGTTGCCTTATTGTTCAGACATTAAGTTGCTTTGGTGCTAAATAGAAGATAGAAGAAGACATACAGATAGATAATTATAGTTAAATAGGAGAAATATTACTATTTTTTTATTTACAACTATGACAAAAATTTTGAAGTTAAACTAAATCAAATGAGCAATAGTTCACCCTAAAAAAAATGCCAAATAAAAAGTCTTCACCAAGGAGAATATTGATTATAGCACTTCAGCAGTTCGGTATTAATGGTGAATGATACTTCGAATGATTTCTTGATAGTGGCTGGAAATAGGTTTAAGGGCTACTTTGAGTTTATCAAACAAGAGATTATGTGTGAAGAAAAGGTATGCTCACTCAAGAAGACAGAATGAATGACATTTGATCTAGCAGCTTATATATGGAACAACTGTCATTCAAAAGGATTTCGTCGATATGCTTTTTATCTATTTAATCATTAATAGACTCTTGAAATATTTCATTGCATCTTATTTGTGAAAATAAAGTTTCATTTTGCTAACAAAATCCTCTTATTTGAAGAGCATGTCCCATCAGACATATTTGCAATCCGACAAAATATCATATTATTTTAATATCCAGCATGATTCTCGCATTGTCGGACATGCAATAGCTTAGGATGTTATGTAAATAAACTTCCAGTAGCCATTGAAAAGTTTAAGACATTTAATTAACGAGCGAGACCAAATAAGTTGAAATCTGGATATCTCCGATATACGGTGAATTCCTCATCATCAGGGTTTCAGTTTGAAAGAAAATTGAATATAGATGGGTTTTAACACTCATTCTCCTTATATAGGAAAGGGGTAGGTGGGTCCCTGGACGAGTGGGAATGGAGAGGAGATTTTGGCGGTAGTTTTAATGGTCTCACGAAGAAAGGTTAACGAGTGTCCAGGGAAATCGTGTTCTCTCGCCGGCCGGCCAATCCGAGCAAGGGTTCGACGACTCTGCCGAACGTACGAATACATTCCCCGTCCGCTCCACTTCTCCCACAAATTGAATTAATCCCGCTAACGAGCAACTCTTAGCGGCAATTGGCGCTAACTCTCCTTCGGTAACAACTTCCGACCGAGATAAGCTAACCAGTGTTACCGTAACTTTTATTTCAAGGAGAAAAAAAATATTTGTTTTTTTTTTGTTGTTTTTTTATGGCATTTTAACCGCCAAGGTCATTAATTAATGCCTTTCATGAAAAAGTATGAAAAAGATAGTTTATAATGTTAAGGGAGATGTTCGGTATCGAATATGGTAGTCGAAAGCCGTCCATGGAAGAGGAGACCCGAGCAGAAGGCCCAAAACACCGAAATAGCCTCACACGGATATGGCTCCTTGTTTATGATGGGTCCTACCTGAGGAGTCCTTATTGAAGTGCCTGACCTGAAATGGAGGGTGTGCATGGTAGGACCAGGCCTTTTAAACACTCCAGGTCCACAATTAAAGGCTAAATAAGGTTACATAAATTAGTATCTTTGAGGAATTTTATTAGCCGGTATATCTTATCTGGATTATGTCCTAACATATTTTTTAGGCTGGAAGGTAGAGCTTAGCGTCGTCATACTTCACGTATTCAGTTGAGACATGTTTCACTGGAAGAGGAAACAGGGAATCAACAAAAACTGGAGGAGGTTTCTTCTTCATTTGGTGGCAATGTGTCAATCGGGCAAGTCCTATTCCCAATCGAGTTAGAAAGACCTGTTCGCGGCTATGGTTCCAGATAGAGGAACTCCACTGGTTCACAGAAGTGTTTATTTTTTTTTCTTCAATAGAATATTTTTTTTATATAGATAGTGTTTATGTTTAGTTAATTATAATTTTTATGACATTTTATCATCTTTATATATTTTATTGGCAGCAGTGCAATTGAACTATTAGCTAGCGAGATTTAAGGACATGTTGGGCTTTGTAGGGTAAGTGCCTAATCTATCTATTGTTCTACCTATTTTCTAGTACCTAATCTTACTATTCTACGCAAAAAAAAATGTGTTGTTGCTAAACACTGTAGAGAGTAAACCAAAATCGGCTCAAGCTATTTTAATAAAACTTTTCATGATAGCTTGTGCAAGAAGCCTTTTATAATTTACTCAACCCTTCAATACATCTTTTAATAATACCTTATTTTAGATATTAGCAAAACAGTCTGACCTTACAAAAACCAAACTACGACATGAATTGGTTTTCTTTAACTATAAAATTATTCTTTCTTAAAAAAGATCCATATTTTTAGAGCTAACCAATTTTTTTTATTACTAATCTCTTTTGCCACAATTTCTATATATTCAAAATCTATAAGATATTATAAAATAACAATGTTCAACACATTTAAAAACCTAATTAAAATTATTCTTTCTTAAAAGCTATCCATATTTTTAGAGCTAACCAATTTTTTTTATTACTAATCTCTTTTGCCACAATTTCTATATATTCAAAATCTATAGCATGGTTTTCCTGCACTGTAGGGTAAGAAAGAGCATTATTCCTTTACTTTGTGCGAACATCATTTTTATGCCGCACACAACAGAAGTTACAAGCAATACAGCTTGTATCAATGAATGTAATAACAGTTTTGATGGACTGTTAACATCTAAATTGGTACAGAAACAAATTTTGATTGTGAACTAAATTAGATTAATATTCTAGTAACTTTTAGGTTTTTCTGAAATTTCAATGCTCTGCTTTCTTCCAGAGGCTATAAAGAATGAATAAAATATATTAAAAAGTATTACCAAGATCAGCAAAAATATAAGCTACTACTAGAGTTGATGGGACTGTTGACACATGAGGGGGGGGGGGAATAAATTTATATTAAAAGGTTAGTATGTGAATCTACACTCAACAATTTTATCAGAGTTTGAGACCTGATAAAGACTAATCAAAAATCTATTTCAAGTAGTATTTTTAATAAAAAGAAACTGGAACTCAAATATTAAATATATAATGGAACAACAAGAAAATAAATAAATAAATGTTTATAGTCTTAAAATTGTGACTTACAAAGGTGTTCTTGGAAGAGAAATTTTCTCAGGAGTAACTGTTTCTATTTTGATCTTCTTTGGAGAGGTTGACTGGCTAACTAATTCTGCTGGCTCAGATACATCTTTGTTCATTTGCATTTCAGCCTTTGCAATTTTCAAACAAATTAAATTATGGCACAACAAATAAATGTAATATGATATCTATATAAAATATTTACATGATTTTTTACAGTAATTATAATAGAAAATTTTAAATTTAAACAAAAAATTATTATTAACACTAGCTACTAGAAACACTAATGAATGACTTGTTTATCATACTTTTTCCTTAACATCTTATACAATACAAATGTAAGAAAATTACATATTAAACCTATTATATTACACAGTTTTCCATAACTCAAATAACAAAGAAGATCACAAATACAAATTTTGGTCTTCCTTTAGTTTACCCTCTCACTCATTTAATTTCATCCAAAAATGAATACTTTCAAGGACTTGCAATGGAAAGCATAAATATTAAATTCGGTGTCTATATTGCATATTATTTTATAGAGGTCTTGCCCAACACAAGAAATTACATTCTTCAATATATTTCTCAATTGGAAATGAGTTATAGAAAATGAATGTCATAAAATTTCATTTTACACCTATTTTGTTAAATACATTTTGCATAACCATAATAATTCCCCTAATTAAACTTTTATTTATTTATTATTATTATTCATAATTTTTCAGTTAAAAAAAAAATTGTAATTTAATTACACTGTTGGAAGTTCATTGGCCAACTCCACAATTTTTGGGTTTATTTTATTATTACAGACATTTCGACAACTTGTAAGTCATCATCAGGGCGATAGTGATGTCTGGAGAGATCTCCAAGGGAGGTTTATGCTATCTTAGAGTCAAGAGTTAAACAAGCTGTGGAGCTCTTGATGGTCTCTCAAGGCAAAAAATTGAGTAAAAGAATGTGCTCAATAGAATAGGACTTTTGACCACCCTGAAGTAATACCTAACAGGCAGTTTCAGGGTGGAATTCTTAGAGTAAAAATCTCAGGCTAATGTGAGTGAGGTGTATTTTGAAGATTTATATTGGCCTTATCTATTATTTTCAACAGGCATTCTAATTTAATATACTTTAGCTTTTAATAATAAATAAATTTCAATGTTCTAATTAATTAGTAATTCTGACTTTGCTCTTCTCTTAATGAAAGCTGAGGTGGGCTGAATCTCTGAAGATACCTTTGGATGCAAGAAATAAATTAACAAAATCAGGCAGAAGAAACCATTTGGGGGGGAAAAGAATTAGAAAGCCTTATCATTAATGCAGTCCACTATTCATTAAATTCTAGTGAAGTAGGTATTCGAGGGGATCCATTCTGGGCTTTCAATCCTGGCATTGCTGGTTCAAATTCTGCCAGAGCAATGGATGTTTAGAATAGGATTGCAATTTGAAGACATCCTTCCTTCAAAGTGGGATAAAACAAAAACAATTAATATAGTGATATTACTCAGGATTGAACAGTTTCATCAATACAATGCCAACAACATTTTAGTGTTGAATTTTTCAAGTGGCGATACATATATCCAAATCCCTAATATAATTTAGGATAAAATATATTTTAAAGAATTATAAAATCAAAATTCAATCATTTTAAATGATCAAAATTCATTAAATCATAAAGCATTTAACGATTGCAAAACACAAATTGACAGACATAAATTAATTTAAAAGATCAACTTACTTCAAAAACAGCTTCTCCAAACATGTCAGCACTAATTTCTAAATAATCCATATCGTCTTCAATTTCAATTGGTTCCTCTTTGATTTTAACCACTGTGACAGATGACTCTGCCTTATTGAATAAAATATTGATAAGTAACTTTTATAAATATTATTTATTTTGTGGTCTTTAATCCCACGTAAATTTAGATAATTTTTAGTGGAAGGGAACAGAATAAAAATCTAACTGTCCCAGCCAGGACTCGAACCTGGATCCCCTGCTATCCGGGCCGGTGCATTTGCCACTTATGCTACCGAGACAAGTCTGTCAAATTAAATAATATTTATTAAATTAAAATTAAAAATAAATTAAGAAGAGTCATTTAAACAGCTTGACAATGTCAGCTCCTCCGAGCATGAGCGATATATTCGTCGGCCTCGGAGGTTGGACTCTCGACACTAGTGCGGGGAATTTAATAACTTATCAGACTTGTCTCGGTAGCATAAGTGGTAAATGCACCGGCCCGGATAGCAGGGGATCCAGGTTCGAGTCCTGGCTGGGACAGTTAGATTTTTTATTCTGTTCCCTTGCACTAAAAATTATCTAAATTGATAAGTAACAATATTAATGAAAACTAAATAATATAACTAGTAAAGAATTAGTTGGGGTTTGTCAAGGTTGATTCAAAATTTATCTTGGATCAACCTTGACGAAAATCTCTACTGTCCAAAATTCTCCATTTTAACTTAAATATGATAACATCAAATCAAGTCAACAAATAATAGCAATAATTAAAATTAGATATATAAAAAGATCCAGTCACTCAGATTTTGAAAAACATCACTTTATTTTTTAAAAAAGGCAAATTTTTCATTCTAATTTTAAAAATAAAAATTCTGATTTAAAAATTAATTTTTTTTTATAAACCCACAGAAAACACGCTAAGCCACTGCATTTGAGTTTATGCAAATTTTAGAGAAATTCTATATTATCCTAAATAAACCATATAATTGGTAGATCCCAAAGAATTACATACATTTAAAGATGAAAGACTTCAGCTAATATTTAACAATTTTGTGGAGGATGTAAAATAAATTAAGGAGAATAATTTTTAATGATATAGATGGGTGATATTTATATATAATAAAAATGATAATGCCAACATGCTAAATTATGTTCTGGAAATGAGGAACTACATTTACTTTTGCCATGATATTTAAAATTATAATGATTATAATTAGTTGTTCAAAACAAATAAAAATAATGATAAGTGTTATTAAGTTAACTTACTGAATCATTAACAGACTTTTCATCACAAATAACATTATTTGATGTATTGAAAAGAGGTCTTCTTATTTCTTTTGTAATTTGTTCATTTACTGACATATTTTTTTTAGGAGATGGTTTGCTTTTAGGCTTTTCTGGAGAAATCTTTGGTGTAGACTTTGATGGCTTGATGCTTCTTAATGAATTTAGGTAATCCCTTAGGAAAAATAAAAAAATAAAGCAATTTTACAAAAATGTTTTAAAACTATTTTTTATCTTACAACAATATACGTCCTAATGAAAGTAATTTAATCATCGCAATTAAGGTCTGTAGTAGTCTTTCAATAAAACAAGGATCATGAGTTATGAAATATATAAACACTCAGTCATACTTGCATAAACATATAAATTACATGTATTCCTTGCACATTTACAAGTAATTAAGACTCAAATAATCTATATTCTTCCCAATTAATAAATTGTAAATTTTCAAAAATAATTTCTATAACAAGTGCTCAAAAATGTACAAAAATATTCATGGATATATGTAGGGGGCAAAATAAATACAAAACATTTATTGGATATTAACTAAAAGAAATTCACAGGAGCCAGAAAAAAAAAAAAAACAATCTTATTAACTCAACCGGAAATCGAACCCGGGTCTCCTACTTTCTGGGTAGACGCACTGACCTCTGCACCACTGAGGCAGCTTTGTTAATCTCTCCAACTCCCCGCACTTTATTTATTTATTACATTATATATTATATTAGTATTATATATTATTCATTTATTGGATATTATTTTAATTCTGCTTAAATCAAAAAAAATTTTACAATATTTTTAGGCATATTTGTTTTGCAGTACTTGGCCAGCCAAAACCCTGACCATTTTTAAACAGTATTTATTGAATTATTAGTTACTGTTGAATCAAAGGAAACAGTTAAGTAGCTTCAGAGACCTATCTGTAAGTTATTACTTGTATTATTACTTATTTAATATTAGCTAGATAGTACCGGTGAGTCCTGGCCAGTGAACACCACGTTTATGTAGCTCCCTGTTATCAAATACTATTTATAGGTTGTAGGCAGTAATATACCCTGAAAATTAATAGACAACGAGAACTAAGTGCGCTCAACAAGTGTGTGAAGTTTGGAGAAGTTACGTCGCCAACATCACCCACAATTCAGTGAGTATTTATTCAATAGCCAGCCCCAAGTGGGCAGACAGGGCTCAGACTTGTCTGTCTTATCTGTCCCCTCCCTCATTACGGCCACTGTCTCAGTACAGGGCTCTCGAGCTCCACATCCCGGTTCGAGACTCATGAGTTTTTTTTTGTTTTTTTTTTCTCTATTAACGCCTTATGATGGGAGGTAATTACTACCATCAAGTAATATCCAGTGGAGGTAAAGGAAAGCAAAGGGGAGGGCCCATGATTTCTCCAAAAGACAAGAGGAGACACCGGTCAGCGACCAGAACCCCCACAGAGCGTAATAATAATAATGCACAATCAAACAATGGGTAACCTCCCATCCCTCTACTAGCGCCCCCCCCCCCGCCATCCGATTTTGCGGAGCAGAACACCTATTCGGAAGAGCGCACATCTTCAAGATTTGCCACAAACAACCCCTTCCAAGTTCTTCAGGATGTGGAAGGCGAAAACATCTTTAATTATTTAAACACTTACTTCACGTGAGTAGTTTGAAGCTGACAAAAATATCTGTATTTGTATTAGTAGTTAAAGATACTTTATGGACCTGCTTAAAGCACTAAACAGCTCTAGTTGTTTTTGATTAGGCCATTTCCGAAACAAAATATTTAAAAATAGTTTTAAAAGGTAAAGCTGAATCTTGAACAATCTGATGAGCATTTAATTCTCTGGGCTTGATTCAGAAACCTAACCGGGTTTATTAAGCCAAGTTATACTAAATTTAGTTTAAATACCCTGCAGCTGCCGCTTTATACCGCAAAATTAGCAAAATAAAATTAACAATTGTTAATTAAAATTAACAATCCCAAGAATTTACAAGAGAAACCTTAGTTTTTTTCCTATTATGCCAAAATGTTGTTAGATAATTTAAAAAATACACATTTTTTTTTTAATTTATATTTTTTTGGATCTATCTTGACCGAACCTCAACAAAAATAAAAAATCTAATAATTATATCTACAAAAAAAAACCTTCATTTGAACAAAAAATAAGTTATTGGCAACTTTAGGACTTCTTAATTTAGAAGCACTTAAATTATAATGAATTAATCTAAAAATAAAAAGTATATAATACAATTTTAAACTTGAATCTAAATTAAAAAGGAAAAAAAAAAAACTTCAAAAGTTGGGAAACCCTAGTTAACCTGGTGTCTGTTACTTGAATAACTTAGTTGAATAAATCCCTATGACATAGTTAAATATCACGATTTTTGTATAGTATAGATTTTTGTTTCAGAAAAATTTGGGTGAAGCCCGCAATTTCCATCTTCCTTGGAAGTGAGAACAGTAGAATACTAATAAAAACATAGTCAATATGCTGGGCTTCATCTTATGACATCACAAAGTAGATAACAGTAAGTATAAATTAAACTTTAACAAACAATACTGATTCAGTTACAAAATCTTTCTTCATAAATTACAAATTATTTAGAAACAAAATACATTATTGAAAGAATAGAGAACACCAAGCTTCGCACAAGTGTTAATCCACTGGGCAAAGCTTGGTGTACTAAATTTTGATATCCTTTCATCAGTGCATCTTCATCAAAGATCACCCAAAAGAATGATAATACATTATATTTCAATTGGATGAAATTTAATTAATTGCCTTTCTCCTTCACTCTCCAAGGACCTTACGGAATTTAGATTATTATATGTTGGATAAAAAAATGTTATTAGAAAATTTTGAGGAAACTTACTTAGCAGCTGAATCTTCATCTTTTTTTAAAGACAATTTCTTGGAGGACTCAACTTTTCCTGAATCAATTTCCCCAATAATATCTCCAAGAATATCATCATCCTCCAGCTTCACGGATGACTAAAATTGCAATGACACAAACATAAAAATAAGTAAATTTAGATGATTTTAGTTGGGGTTTGGTTAAGGTAGTTCCAAAAAAATACAAATTTAACAAAAAAGTATTTTTTTAAAAAGATTATCTGCCAACGTTTCGGCTTACATTGTAAGCCATCTTCAGGGCTGCTTATCATGAAGACGAGAGAGGATAGGACCCTGAACTTAGGGACAGGACGTCCTCCCTCTTCTTCATAATAGGCAGCCCTGAAGATGGCTTGCAATGTAAGCCTAAACGTTGGCAGATAATCTTTAAAAAAAAATAAACTTTTGTTAAATTTGTCTTTTTTTTTTAACTACCTTGAGGGAACCGTAAATAAAATCATCTAATAATAATATCTATGGTAAAAAAAACTCTCCATTTGAACATATAAAAATAAGTAAAGTTTCCTGCATGTGTGTGTGTGTGTGTGTGTGTGTGTGTGTGAATGAATACACACACACACAAACAAGAATTGTAAACTACCAGATCCATCTCTTTCTTCTAACAGACAGTTTATCTAGTCTGCAGTAAGAAACGTATTAGTTTTATTTTATGTACCCCTTCCAAACAATTAAGCTATGATACAAAATTACACGTCATTTAACACTTAGATTTCTTGGAAGGCCTGATATAATATCAGGTTTTGTCAACAATAAAGGAATAGAAAAAATTGAGTTAGCCTTGGAAACTTTTCATATTTAATTCAATTTCAAACAGAGATACTCCTAAACATTATCTTGAAATTAAGTCAAACTTAAAAATAGTACCCAGTTTTCTTGATATTTGCAGAAAGCACAAAAGGTTTTCTTGGAAATTTCAAGGAAATATCAAAATAAAATACCCATTCCAATAAAAATATCTTTATACACAGTAAAAGTAAAGAAATGAGTTTACTATTACACTTGTATACTCGTGATTGACAGAACAAAAAAAAAAAAAAAATGCTAAAAAATCAGACTACTATGTCGATACATAATATTGTTTAAAGTCCTATAAAAACCTGGTATCCACCATATAGGTATGAAACCTTTATAGAATAGAAATATATTCTTCAATTCATTCCACAGCTTTTTCTATCACATCAATTGGACTCATTATCCTTTGTAAGAATCGAGGCATTCAAGATACACTTACATACCATTTATATTAACATATAATATTATTTAATATTTAGTTTTAAGCTTAAGAGGTATTTTGGTAAAATAAACAGGAAAAAAACAGTCTCCATAAATATAATAGGACAAAGTCAATGCATATACACAGGTAAAGTATAAACCAATAAAAAAAAAAATGTTATCAATTAATCCATTAATTTAGGTTGTTATAGTGGTCGAAATAATCTTGATTCCTGTATTTTATTAACTAATTTATAGTAAATATATTAAAGGGTATTTATAGGGCGTAATAACCTAGAAGTTGCTTGCCCTCCATTATGATCTACTACTACTACTACTACTATAAACCAATCTATTAAGAAGCAGTCAACTAGAAATAATCATAATCTTATTCAAGAATAATTAATTAGTATTTAATTTTTTCACAGCCTGAGCAATTATCACACACAAGGTTAGCAAATGGGTAGACTAAAGTGTAAGTAAATATTAAAAATGAGAGGTAATATCTTATAGATAGTAATACTCAAGGGATAAGTGAAGTTCACATAACCAACCAGCAACAAGTGTATAGAAAATGAATCGTTTACTATTGAAACAAAGCAGTAACACTTCTCATATGATAATTACTAATAAACAATCAAAATTTTGTACACAATTTAGTTGCTGTACTTAAAAAAGTTATTTTGGTTTCATTACCATATGTGCATACATTTATTTTATTTTGGAGACCATTTAGTGGCTAACTTAAACCTTTTTATCAAAAAAAGAAAAAATAAATAAAATAAAAGTAACAAAGGAAATAATATGAGTTACAGATACCTCTTTCTTTTTTTTCTTTGAAGGCATACTAACAAGCATATTTCGAATATTTCCAGATTTCCTATCAGACCCCACATCTCGAGGACGCTTCCTGCCAGTGGAAATTTGTGAATTTTTACTGATTGACTCTTCATCCAAATCATCATCAAAAATTTCCCTGCCATCTTCGATATAGCCACATCCACCTAAAAGCACAAAACAAATCAGGATTAGGAATTACTTCAATGATTAAAATGAAATGACAAAAATTGTCACAAAATATTACCATCATCAACGATCCAATCATCTTCTTGACGCTCCAAGACCTTTTTGGTGTACTCTTTTTCATCAACTTCCTCATAAACATTTTCCAATTCTCCAATATCAAATTTATTCTTCTTGCCACTCTTGATCTGTTGGAGTAGTTCTAACTTTTTTAATTTACTAGAAGAACATCTTTTAGGTCGTCCTAAAACATCATCAATTAATTTGCTAGTGGAAATAAAACAAAAACTTTGAATTGACACAATTTTAATTAACCACTAAGGTGCTCAACTAAAAACAAATATCTAATCAATACATATGACAAAGTTTAAATGATGAATTTAAAATTTATAATTTAAGTTAAATTAAGTGTGTATTCTTCTGAGTGATTTTTAAATTATTGCATAAAATATAAATTTTGTTTTTAACACGTATAAAATCATTTGATAAAAGTAAAAAGAAATGGTACTTTCTTAATTAGAGTATAAACATACTATAACTTATATATATATTAATATATATAATAATATTTAATTAACTCAGATAAAAATATATTTGCATATAATATTACAAAAGTCAAAGATTAAGGATGTATTTTTTTTTCTTTAACTTAACATAAATATTCAGTGTTCAAATATAAAACACTCACAAATTTAATACAATTAGAAATTCTAAAAATTTACCTCGGGGAGAGCTCTCTAAATCCTCGGACATAATAAATCCTTATTGAAAAACAAAAAAAATAAAAAATAAACTTCGCAAAATAGAAATAGTTAATCAACTATTAAAGAGCTTCAAATATCAGTCAACATGTCAGAAATTCAAGCCCGGGAAAAATGAAAGCCCGCCAAAATATCCAAAGATGTATTATAGAGGTACTAAAAGATTGATGTAATTAGATTTAATGAATAATCTCATGTTAACGTAATTAATGAATTCTAAAATTAAATTTATTTTCTAATCCAAAATTCTTCAAATTCAAATTCAAAATCAGAATTTCACGTATAGTTACTCCGAGTTATATCCATTTATAACACGATGTACTTAAAAGTCATCATTAGATGATTTTAGTTAGGGTTCGGTCAAGGTAGATCCTAAAAAATACAAATTAAAAAAAGTGTATTTTTCTAAAGATTATCTGCCAACGTTTCGGCTTACATTGTAAGCCACCTTCAGGGTTGTAGGAATACAATGTCATGAAAATACAATAATAATTTACATATTATAACATAGAATTGCCATAATGCAATGTGATATCAAAAGTATGAAAGTAGAAAGATATGTAAGAGAATTTAAAAACATGCAGACAACAACCTATTAAAAAAAAAATTATTGAAAAATTAAAACAGTAATTGACCACACCTGTCTATCGTGAAGACGATAGAAGACGCCCGGACACTTAGGAATACTAAGTTCACATTTCCATGACTGAGAGGAAAATATAATTTTGAAGAAGACACCGTGGGTGGTGGAAGGGTGGGGGGGGAGGTAAGAGGCAGAAGGTACGAAGGGAGAGCGGCCTGTTTCAAAAGGGGGCAATAAAAAGGACAAAGGAAAAAAGGAAGGGTATTATTGGGAATAAGTAACTTTTAGACTGGGAAAAATGTTTGACACGTTTATTTAGAAAGAGGGATAATGGCTTTTAGAATGTTGAAAATTTTTGAATAAGTTGAAGAAATTTGTTCTATGTCCGTTCTGTCTTTAACTGGATTATGTTGTAAGTTAATGAGAACGGTTTCAGATCAAAGGCGTTTGTGTTCATAGGGTTCAGTGGAAAAAATGGTTATGTTCTCGAAGGCAAATGTGTATTCTTCATGAAAAAAATGTTTAGTGAGGGGCAGTTTTTATTAATTTTTTCTTTATGTCATTTTTATGGTTATTAATTCTGCGGGAAATAGGGTTTTTTGTTTGTCCAATGTAAGAGAACCTTGGCAATTCGGTGTGGAACAGGGAATTTTGTAGACGACATTAGTTCTGTTATGAAGGGGGATGGGGTCTTTGAGGATGGTGTAAATAGATTTTAATTTGTTGTTGGTGGAAAAAGAAAGCTTGAGGTTAGGAAAAGTTTTTCTGAGATTTCTTAATATTTTCAGAAAGTTTTGGAATATAAGGAAGAGAACGGAAAACGAGGTCGTTATTTTGGGGGAGGGGGATAGTTGGATAAGTGGAAATAAAAAATTCCTTAACAAGTTTTTTAATGGTGTGAGTAGCAAAACCATTGGACAGGAGGATGTCAGTAACACGTTTAATATTTTTTCTGTGGAAAATCTTGTCAGAGAGTGTGAGTGATCTGTAGATGAGGTTTTTGGCCACATTAATTTTTGATGATGAGGGTGAGATGAGTTGAAGTGGAGGAGACGACCTGAGTACATGTGCTTGGTATACCAGTCAGTGGAGATAGAGCCATTGGTGTTACGGATAATAAGGGTGTCAAGGAAAGGGAGTTGATAATCTGATTCCATTTCAATGGTAAATTCTAGACGAGGTTGGTATGAGTTAAATGCAGAAAGGATCTGGGGGATTTTTTCTGGATTGAGAATGGACTTGAAATTATTGATTGTTCTATTAAGGTTTTTGATTTTGGCTATTTTTCCAATGATGTGGAGGTTTAGGATATTTTTGAAAGTTATATTTAATATTAAAAATTTCATTATGTTTTTGGAAAGGTGTGGTGATATTTTTACAAAAGTTAGTAATGAATTTGGGGAAAAATTTTTGTGACCTACATTTTAACTAAAATATTAGTTGCTGCTTTTTGGTGGCTAATATCTTATGTAATAATATTATTTTATTAAGGGGTTTAATAAGTGAGGGGTATTTGGTTTTAAAGTAACGAAAAAACCCATCTACCTTTAATGGCAACATGACCTCACAGATCTCACTTTCAGACGTACCGCCACCAAAATACTTCCCCAACACAACTTCATCAACTACAATTACATCGGATATTACCACACAGGAAGACACCAACACACCATTAAAGGAAGATGGTTTTTTTCGCTACTTTAAAACCAAATACCCCTCACTTATTAAACCTCTTCATAAAATAATAGTACTACATAAGACATAAGAAACTTTTAATACTAAATATAAATTTCAAAAATCAATCCTCAACCTCCACATCTCTGGAAATATAGCCAAAATCAAAAACCTTAATAGTACATTCAATATTTTCAAGTCCTTGTAAGGATATCAAAGTTGAACTCCCGTTGAAATATCGCAGAGCACAACTCACATTAACACACTTCCTTAAATTAAAATCCCGCACAAATCACCCCTTAAATGAAACTTTTTCAAATATGAATTGGGAACGATATTATGACAACAATACTGGTTTATCGAAAATACCATTCCCCGCTAGAGCTATTTTATTTCTGAATAATATAAATTTAAATGGATCAAGAATATTACCCGAAACCCAATCAAGTACTCCGCCGTGGCTATTAAGCTTACCTTATTTAAATATTAGTTTGGCTAACCACCTTAAGAAGCACACAATTCCTCAGATATACCTAACTAAATACCTACAAATTAAATCAAAATTCCCTCCATGTGACTTCATATTTACTGATGGGTCTAAAAATATATGCGGGGTTGGATCAGCTTTCTTAAATGACAGACATACCTATCAGTTCTCTCTTCCTGCCATTTGTTCCAACTTCACTGCAGAGCTCCTGGCAATAAAAATGGCACTTAATGTAACCATCCCAACTAAAAATTGCATTGTCCTTTGTACAGACTCCCTTTCATCAATCATGGCCATTAAAAACATTTACTCAAATAACGATATGGTTATTGATATTTTGAATAGAGTAACTGATTTTTAAAAAAATGAAGTCAGAACTATAATTTTTTGGATCCCTGGTCACATAGGAATACCCGAAAACACGAAGGTAGACATTGCTGCGAAAGCAGCAATTGAACGCGGGCAAAAATATTCTTTTTCACCAGTGAATGACTTAATTTCTGCAGTCAAAGTAGCTGTACAAAATAAATGGCAAGATGACTGGAGCAATATGCGACTGGGTGAAAAGCTCCGTGAGATAAAGGAGTACGTAGGAAAATGGAGTAGCAGTAGTCGGAATTCTAGACGGGAGGAAGTCATTTTGACGAGACTGCGGATTGGACATTGTCGTTTGACTCACGGACATTTGATGGCTAGGGAACCACCGGTGACG
>KZ807711.1:325780-337397 GCA_000696205.2 Oncopeltus fasciatus | reverse complement strand
TTTGAAAGAAAAGGCTATAGAAACGCTATATATTTTTTTATAAACCTTTATAGAAAGAGAGAAACGAAATTAATTAATTGTCAATATCTTCGCTGTTAATAGAGTTATTAAAAAACTTATATAACAGAATAAACCTAAACTTTCCCATGCATAGCCATTTTAGTCTATTCAATTATTTTTACTAATTCCACAAAAGCTGTCCATCATTTTTTCTTTAAGGGTAACGTTTCGGCTTGGACCAATGCGAGCTACCTGCAGGACTTAAGGGTTGAGTTTGAAGATAACCACCCTCCCGACACTAGACTTACTGAGTGTTGACTTGCTGACTTGCCAGCCTATCGTCGTCTCAGCTTATTCTCACAACACCTCTTCCCACTTCTCTTAGCCCCAGCTCACACCCCACCAACCGAGCCAAATCAAGCATGTAGTTCGGTGACTCCTTATCCCGAAACTATCTTTCCAATCAGGCGCACAACGCAATCTAGAACAGTGAGTGACCCAGCCAACAACTCGATAGGTCGTCTGTCGCACCAAGAAAAACATCAACTCAAATCTCTTCCTTTATAGTAATATGACCTGCTCCCAAAAGCTACTACACCAAACCATAAGTCATCTATATACTTAACCTCTCAGCCCTAAACATCATGGCTTGCATTGCATCCAGAAACCTTGCGAATTAAGAATAAATTCTTGTTATTTTTCTCATACAAGACTTGCCTTAATTCCTTCCAGACCTAACCTTATTTCTACGATCAAATTAAGTCCTTCTACTAGATTTTAAATCCACTTTAAATATAATAAAGCAAATAAACATGTTTAGTATAAGCTAAACCTATGCGGAACTTTTATCTAGACATTTTAATAATAATTTAACGCAACAAAATATAAATGTAAAAAAATCAAAGAAAACTGCGCGCAGAGCAGCATATATAATTTTTATAAAAAAAAACTAAAGTAATAACTAAAGTGGTTATGATGTAGATGAAAACTCACCTGTCCTCTGGTTTCAATTTATCAACGAATGTCTGAAATTAAAACAAAATTATTAATGCCACGAATACTATTTACAATTATTATTTACCTTAAAGTTCATAAGCTTATAAATAAATTATGTTAGTTTCAAAGAAAAATAAATTAAATAATTTAAACGCATAGACCCTGATACTGATAGCAATTATAATAAAAATCTTTTGAACTTATCTTCCAAATGAAGGAGAAATGTTCAGTTAAAAGTGGCATTAGAGTGAACTTCCCTCCCCCTCCTAGAATTTTTTTTAGTTCGTCACTAAAATTAAAGAAAACTAAATTTGGTTAACATATATTTAATAAGTGCTAATATTTAAAAGTGCTATCCGTCTAAATTCTTAAATAACTCCCTTAATACAAGTAAATAATCTAAAGGGTTATTATAATTTCTACCACCAATGAATATAGAACTCTCATACCTTGTATTCTCCGTCTTCATTGGTTTCTGTACATCTCCCGTTGGCATACTCACAGCATTAAAAACAGACAATACACTAAAACGCAACCTACACACGAACAATATAAAGACTGAAACATTCAACTCCAGCGGAGTATACAAACTAACGTGCACATGCAACCAGACATACATAGGACAAACAGGACGAAAACTAAAAACGAGATTTGACGAACACGCACGAGCATACAAACGACAAAAACGGGACTCCAACTACGCAAACCACCTACAAGACAACGGCCACGACCTCACCGACATAAAAACAACAATGACATTGCTACACAAACAACAGAAGGGACGGAAGATGGACATATTAGAAAATATGGAAATCTACAAGACAAGGACAGCGGACAAGAACATAATTAACGAACAACTTAACACACAATCGGACACAATATTTAGACCGCTATTATTACTAAAACGAACACACAAACGCAAACGAACAGACGACGCACAAACCAACGACAACGCAAAAAGACAGAAGACAGCATAATCCATAGGCAAACAAACACATTTACAAAAAAATTTCGAAACACTTAGGACACCTCAACAAAGGGGATTACAACTAATCCCTACCTCAACTTATACCTGGAATAATGGACGATGACCCTCAACTCGCACATGCAACATACCTGACCACCGACAAAAGTGACCCCTACAGCTACCTGACACAACTAACACACAGAAAAACACAGTTGAATACGGACCGTGACAGTGAACGTTTGTATTCGGCCAGAAGATGGACAGGTTCCGAAAGCGCTCGCCAACGGGAGATGTACAGAAACCAAGGAAGACGGAGAATACAAGGTATGAGAGTTCCCTTAATACAAATTCCTCGTATAAATACTATGATATGTTGGCAGCAGCTAATCTTCTAAATCGGATATCCCAGCCACGATTTGCAATCCAAAACACCTAGAGTATCTTCTTTCTCTCTCACTCCTTCTCTTATCACCTCTCTTTCCCCCACTCTCCCTCCTCCCCTCGAATAAGACAGACTGACTACCTGCATTTCAAATGACACTGACAGAGTAATTACAAGAGGCGACCCAGGAGAATGCAGCTGTATAAATCTCGAAAGCTAGGGGAAATAAATAAGAGGGAGAAGTGGACTCCACTAATCCTCCATAACTCAAGGATTATGTGTGTGTGTACTGTGTGTGTGGGGACCTCAACTGGGAGGTCTGTGCTGTCTCAATCTCAGCGCTACGTCACGCAGGGGACCGCAACTATCACTTCACGGGCCAATTTCTGAGAGAAATGTGTACAGCATGGTCACGATAGTTCTACTCCATGGAAGACTGAGTAGGTTCTCCATTCCTAAGGTTAGATTGCAGTCACCGGCACAAATCTCGGCCGTTCGTAAGGTAAATTATTACATAGCTGCTGAAAGAGCTCCTTTAACTTGAAATAACAACATATACAAACTGAGGAATTGTTGAAGTAGCAATACAGTCAGATTCCAAAGCCGTTTTTATTTAATAACATCGGTAAAAGGATAAAAAGTAATTTCGATTAAAGATCATAAGCATCAAGCAGTATCTAAACTAAGGTATGTACATATTCACTGCTGATTCATATATTTAGTTCTATTATGAATAAAATGTAAATGATAGATCAGTACAAATCAACGAATATAATAGTTTATGGCTAAAAATTATTCTAGAGAAATAGTTGAGGTACAAAGGTGATTTTAGGGAAGCAAATTAGGGGAAAAAAACAAGAGCACATGTTTATACATTTAAAAAATAAAAATAAAGCTTGATCTTCACGCTAACATGATCTTCAAGAAGAAAAATAGCATGAATAGAAAAGTTATTCTACGGTAGCGAGGGAAAAGATGGGGGAATAGGCCCTGGAATCTTCTAGTTCTTTCTTATATATCTTCCCTATAAAACCAACACTCTAACCCTACTTCGTTCGGTAAATTTATTCAAAACACTTCACCACTATTAGATTTCTGATTGAAGCCCATTCTCTCGACGGTCAAAGCCAACATACAGAATTTGGTATCTATATTTTAAAAAGAATTGGCCAACCCACGAAATTACATTCGTAAAGATCTTCCAATTCTCTCATACAATATTAAAGACTCTCATACAGTTGCCATTAACAAAAGGTACACTCAACTATTTTTCTGTTGTTCTTCACTAATGAAAACAAGATTTTGAAAGAAAAGGCTATAGAAACGCCTAGAAAAACCTATATATAGCGGGACTAGAACCCGTGAAGCGCCAGGCACGGAAGTCCTAAACGTATACCTCAGATAAGATATAAGCAAATAATGACGGTCGATGAA
Source organism: Oncopeltus fasciatus (assembly GCA_000696205.2). Lineage (NCBI taxonomy): Eukaryota > Metazoa > Arthropoda > Insecta > Hemiptera > Lygaeidae > Oncopeltus > Oncopeltus fasciatus. The sequence goes on along the minus strand of KZ807711.1, from coordinate 333,618 downwards.
AATTATTTTTCGACAACGCCCACCCCCAAAATGGTCCGAACACGGATATTTGTTCGAGCGTGGTTTTCCTCCTGTGTGAGAGGCTTGTGGTGTCAACAGCTCAGTTCGATATATAAAATTTGTGAATGCCCTACTTATTCCTTGACTAGAGCTAGACACTCCGTTTCCCGAGAATTGAATTATTCTTTGAGAAATTACGTAGTTAATACATCTGGAGTTATGAATTTCCTGAAGGAGATAGGCAGGTTTAAGTCTAAATTATTTTATTTCAGTTCAGTTCAATTTATTAATTTTAGTTTAGTTCAACCTGAATGAATATATTTATCTAATTTTCTTTCTAATGATTTGATTTTTTTTTTTATGGGGCCTTTTTGACTCGGACGCTGGGGCCTTAATAGCTACAGACGTACGACATCCCTCATCCTCCTCTCCCACTCCCACCACCATTCTAGCCATTTTTACAGACTTCAATTGCGACGATCAAGCCATATTAATTAATATGATTCTTGCTAAAATTGCGTATATTAAATAGGATTGTTTAACATTTCTGAGTAATGTTTATCCTTTAAAAATTGCTCCAAAATATATTTAATATTCGCAAGAACGCATGCCCGTTGAAAATTTTCAAATTCTGGAAAAGGAGGATTTTGTTTTGGTTTTCTAATGAAGAGGGGCTAAAGTTTCTCTCAAGTTGGGAGGGTTCAGCTGAACCTGAACGTGTGTACCCCCTCCAGCTGAAATACAGAAGTGATTGGTTAATCGTGCATTATTGTCGCCCTCCCTTACGGCTGTTAGGGTAGATTGCCTCATACTGGGGTGTCGGATTCCAGCAAACCACAATGTACGAGGGTACCTTGTACCACTCGGGACAGATGTAACTTCCCCAGCCTCTCATTGTCCCAATTTTCCTCAGGACTATTTGAGTCCCGACACCTCCCAAAACTGTCAAATTCATCACTCTTCCCTATTTTCATCTGCCTTTTTTTTTCTCCCTCTTTTTCAACATTGTCATGATATTCTATTTGGATCTTGTATTGTTACGTTTTTTTTTACAAGCCAATAGGAGGACCTTTTATGAACGCACGTTTCTGGGATTGACCTACATTGGTTACGGGGGGAGAAAATGTGCTAAAAGTAAATTAACAAATTACACTAAACACTTCTGTAACACTATGTTTATATTTGGTTTTATGATCCTAAATTATATCGATGAAAAAATGAACGTTGAAGTAAAAAATAAATAACTTGAAGAAGTTAGATTTCGAAGTTTCATCCCGACCTTGCAAGAACGTTATTTAAATTTGCTAAGATTTAACTTTTCTTAGAAAACTTAGAGAAGAATTAGATAAGTAAATCAATCGACAACACCTTTTCTAGTACACTTTACAAGAAAAGAGGTAAAAGTGAGACAGATTTCCTGATACCACTAAGAGCAAGCCTAGTATTCTGCATGCATTGGCTTGCTGATTGTTTTGTAAGTTCTTAAGATTTCCTGTAAGAACTCAATAGGACATTTAAAAAAGCTATTACCCTTGGAAAAAAGAAGAAACTGTTAATTAGGTAATCAATAAATTTTGATATAAATATTTTTACCAAAAGCAAATGGAAAAAATGTCCTTTTAGGTTTTTAATTTGACACAACTTCTGAAATATAACCAGTCACTTTTACTGATCTAATTTATCGTAATATATGTTGAAGAAAGAGACACCTATTTCTGTTTGTTCTTTTGTAACATTCTTATACTTTCTTCCCTTAGCCATATTTTCTGGACATTCATCAATGATGGGGATTCATAAATCCTTCTTCTTTATTTAATCAGCTAACGAACCAAAGAGATCTGAATCGGAAATGTATTTTCCCTAAATGGTACAAAACTTTCTATTTTCTCGAGAAATCATATTAAATGAGTTGACTATGTATGTCGAGCTTCCATTCTTCGCTACCGAACAATACAGAGCCAGTTATGGTGGTCACACCGTCTATCGCCATTGCCTTCTTCCCTGGTCCAACCTTAAGGTTAAATAAGCCGTTTATCTTCATCTATGGCCATTTTTAGTAAATGAAAAACTGCCTAGTTCACTACCAAGACGGACATTTTTTAGTGAGAGAGGCTCAGGGGGAAATCTGTAGAAGGATGATGAAAGAAATTCGCAGTCAGTCAAGTGCTTCCTCTGACCTCCTGGGCGCTCGGTCGAGGAGAAGTGCACCAGACACCTGTTGGAGTTCCCCAAGGCGACCGCGTCGTAAACCTAACCCTAAGAGCAGGTTAAATGGAGGTCTCGTTAGCCCCACCACAGACGCTATAACTCCACTCGTTTGAGCTGGTTAGCTGCAGAGCAATACGCAATACAAAGGTATTCATCTGCAAATTTCCACTAAAACCAGATATATTCTTTCAAAAGTACCAGGTAGCAACATTCATTTAATTATCTCAAGCCTGATACTCATTTTCATAGACCACATAGATGTATTACCAAGTACTACGGCACCTAATGAAATCTGCTTGGCCTTTATGAGCTATGAAGTCTGGGGACTAATCAAATTGACAAATAATAACAATTAAACGCAGATCGTATATGTGACTGTCCAATTAGGGTCGCACAGGAATCAAAACAACTTGATTAGCTTAATATAATTTTTATGCATAAAATAAACACTTTTATTTCATAACAGGTAGTCATGAAAATGGGATCTTGGTGACACAAGGTTCCCTCTCGCCTTCATGATGGCCCTAAAGATGGCTTACAATGTAAGGCGAAAAGTTGGCAGATAATTTAAAAACACACATTTTTTAAAATTAGTATTTTTTTTTATCTACCTTGTCCGAACTCTAACAAAAAAAAATCTAAAAAAACACATTTCTGTATCAAAAATATTGAAATAGTCATAGAAATCTTTCTAGTGTGGCTTCTACTTTTAATAATAAAAAAAACATACTTATATGGTTTACTTACATATATAAGAATTTTTTTTTAATTATATTTTTGCACTAATTTGAAGAGCATTAATAATAATTCCTGAAACACAAGTAACATGACACAGGGATAAACTAATTAGAAAAGAAACAAATTAGGACAAACAATCAGGGAAAAAAATCTAAGGACTTTAAGGGTAGAATGTTTCTTAAGACTCAAGGAACAATGAAATCTTATTTTAGTCGTATTTGAACTATTAACACTATTGTTTATCGTAAGAAGACCTCACCCGGATATAATTCTGCAAATAACACTCTGAGATAACACTTATTGAACGTAAATCGTCAACCCTCGGAGCACAACAAGGTCTACAACAAAGTAAATGTTTGTTCAAGTACCTTAGTAAAAATGTAAAACATTCTTTAGCTCATCTAACGAAGTACTGGGCGAGAGATCAAAGGATTTAAGGGGATTATGAAATCCCAACGATACTGTCATTTGGCGAGTACTCCTCAATTAACTCTACGTTGAAGACTACTCTGAACATTTCCCTCACATGCCTATCTCACCGCTTGCTCATTGATTAACAGTCATAAATTTGTACTGACGCCAGTTAAACAAATACACTCTTTCCCCGATAACTTATAACCGCGGATAATGGAATTCGTCATAAGTCGTCCAAGTGATAGATTCTTTGATTCACTCTCCGCCCCCACCCCCACCCCTCCGCCATAATGAGTATTACCCCTCGAAGGATCATAAATTCCAAGCAGAGGCTATATTTTCTGTAGGGGAGAGGAGAGGTGACAGGTCGGTGCTTCAGTTTCTCAAACAGGGAAAGCAATCATTTAGTGCGTGAGAAGAGCTATTAAGAAGAGAAGTAAGCGTTGAAGAGGTTTATTTCTAGTAGAGAGCGACATCCCCACTGACTAATGGCGCCTACGACAAGAGGGAAGCCCGGACGGTTTTGGAGCTCAAACCGCCGTCTTGGGACGTCCAACTCACGGGGATCCCACAACACTCCTCCCATACACAAATAACACTATTTCAAGCACCTTTTTTTTCTTTCTTTTTTTTTTAAATTGTAAAAAAAAAAATTAAAGAGAGAACTATAGTGGAATATCGCAACTAATTATAATTAGATGTTTAAGTTGGGGTTCAGAGTCAAGGGAGATCCAAAAAATAAAATTATGAAAATGAGTATTTTTTAGTCATCTTCAGGGATATCATAAGAGCGAGAGGGGACGTCGAGTCGCCAGGATCCAATATTCATGACTAAATATACACCTTAACCGAACCCTAACAAGAAACATCTAATAATAATATCTACGGTCAAAAAACTCTCCATTTGAATAATGGCTAATATTAGATGTCACATCTAATAATAATATCTACGGTCAAAAAACTCTCCATTTGAACAAATAATTATATCGTCACACAACTTATAGCGACGCCAAAAAACAGGAATTTCTCTTGACATTTTAAGGATTATTATAATTTATATTTTTAAACATAAATAAAGCGAGTTTTTAAAAAAATGCTTTTAATATAAAAAAAACTGCTTTAATTATTTAAGGTAATTCCATGGTATGCAGCTTCTGAGGATGAGCTCTTGACAATTATTTTGAAAACTTGATTCTTATTTTTTTTTAAACATAAGAAAATTAGTATGTCCGTTTGAGTTTCAGTAACCGCTTTTTGCGGAAATGATTTTCCGATTCCCCAACAAAACTTAGCATACAGAATTTTTAATTGAGAACTTAAATGATATGGTTAATTTGTAGGTGTATATTTATTTAAAAAATTTCTCTTTCTTTCTATATATTTCAATTTGTTCAAATTTCTGTGTTATATACTACATTTATTTTAAACTAGTTTGAATCTCCGTCACTGTTTAGTCGGATTCCAAGCTTTATTAAAAAAGAAATAAGACAAAATGACTGGGTCTAGACCGACTGGGATGGTTCACATGGTGGAAACGCTTAACTCTTAACCTCGAAATATCTTACTGAATGAGAGTTTTCGTAAATATATAATAAATCTAAATGTTCTAACATTGCTTTTATATTCGATAGGTTTGAATACTAATTAACAATTATGAATATATTAAAGTTATTTAATTTAAACTTCATTTTTACCAACATCCAATTTGCCTTACTTCAGTCATAAACGACAAAAGCAAGTATGCACAAGGAAATTTAAAACCTAATTGGATTCACAAGTTAGAAAAAGAATGATCTGGTCTGTCAGTAATCGTAAAAATGTTGAATTACGAAAAAATAAGAATTAAAAAAATAAATGCAATACTTATTATATTCTGAAAATTTTTCTTTAAGCATATCTATAAGGACTACAAACAGATTTTAGTCGGTCTTCTTCAGAATACTTGTACCCCTAGCCCAAAATTAGCAATTAACGAACTCGACAAAAACAACGCTTTGCAGAAATAAGCTCTGCAAATTTTGTTATTTTATTATAAAATTGTACACACGAAAATAGCAAACACACAACTAAGCATATGTACACATACTCATAAATTTTTAAGCGGACGATATTTTTATCTTTACACGAGTAGGTTCAGTGAAGATTCTTAAAATGCAAACCAACTGAAGTATCAATGTGAATAGCTTAGCTTAGTCCAGCAAAAAGCGAAGTATAAATTTACTGTCGAAAAGTACACATATGCCAGAAAAGCCCCTGAACCTTCATTTTCGCATTTGTTCTTTTTCGAAAAATTTTTTACACTGTGCGTATAGGTTCATAGGCTATTTTAACCCACAAATATACCAGGACAAATATATTTGTAACTGCAAACCAGAGGGATTAGGAGATTAAAAGATCCAAAAGGATATGTAAACGTATTTTATCAAAATTATAGTAGATTTGCAATGTTTTTTTTAGAATAAAAAGAGAAATAATTTTTAAAAAAAAACTACATTCTAATAAAAAACAATTTAATAAAGTCCATCTTTAGGTAATAAAAATGATTTTTTTTTAATTGACGTAGATTAAGGCGTCACTGAGTCCCTCCCATCCATTCTTAGCCAAACACAAAACGATTTTGTATAGTCTGTAATGTGTGTCAATCTCGCGTCCACCCAAAAATGAAGAACTGCTATCCACGGACAATCTAATAATAGCAGATGCCAGGGAGTTATAAATGCATTGTGACCGCCATACTTCCTCTTCTTCCCAGGAGACCAAAGACCTTCCTAATGATGCCATCTTGAACACCTCTGGAGGTGCCTGTTTTCTCCTTATTGGTGACGGCCGACTCCAGTGTGCATTGCTTCTAAGAGTTTTCATGAATTATTTTATCTGTCAAGTTCTCGTAAACTGGCGGAACTGCTCATTCTGGAAGATCAGATAGTAAGGGAAATGTTCCGGGAGTTACTTCTCTGAAGTCATAAGATTTAAAAGTTTAAATTGATTGAGAACTAGTTCAAATCTTCATCATTTGAAACTCGAAGAAATGGTTTAAGGTAATGATAATAGATTTCTTAATTTTATTTTTAATTATAATTTAATATAATACACTAATGTGCAATAATTTGATGAGCCTTTTAAGTCTAAAAAAATACAGGACAAATATTTAATAATTCACATGTACTTTAATACGCTAATTTTTCTGTATTTATAAGAAAAACAATTTGTAGCATTAGAAAAACAGATTTATTGAGTGAGAAAAAATTAAGTTTAAAAACAATAATAATAAGAAATGGTAATACTTAAAATGGCTGGTACGAGTAACACCAATGAGGGGGGGAGGGGGAGCGTTAAGCACTTTTCCCTTTATAAGAAATCAAACCATTAATTATATAGGAAATAACACTTTATAATATTACTTTGTTTCTGACAGTTATTGTACAATATTACAGAAAAAAAAAATTTCCTTTTTAGAGAAAAATACTAACTTTCAATTAATGGAAATCATAAATACATTCATTAAATAAATAAAACAAATCCTCCAAACTTTCTTCTATAAGCTGTTTCATGAATTCATCGGTCATTGCCAAATCGACTCTTGCGGTCAATCATTTTTCCATTTTCATGCATGGGCTTATACAAATTACTACTCAAAGAAAAAAAAATAGTAATGAACCAAATAGCCATTCAGTACAATTTCCACAGGGATAATCTTACATGCAAATAAACATAGGCGGACACAAAAACACAAACTAACAAGCATAAAATAATTTTTGGATTCAGAGAACTTCAAGCACACAATAAAGTTAAAAACCTGACATAGTTGAGTTTGAAAAAGATCGCAAATACTCTCCTTAAAGGTGGTGTGTAGAAAGTAAAACTATTTAATTAGTTAAAACACAAATATAGTAAGAGTAATGTAGAGTGGTTTATTACTATATTTTGTAATATACAATGGAAATATTGAGGAATTCGGCATCGAGGTGAAAGATTATAGAAGATGAGACTGATAGTGAAGGAATACGATCGGCAAAAGGGACGAGACGCGCATTCAAAAGACGGTAAGGACTAAATTACCAGGTAAGAGGAATTCCAACATTCCGTCTTATCTGATCAGACATGACTGTGAATGGTGTGTAGGGGCGGGCTTTACAGAGAGACGTCCTACGGCTAGCTCTATACATCAAGCCCAGCGGGAGCTTAACGCTATACCTACTACCAGACGAGTGCAGAGAAGGGTTGGAACCAAAAAATAAAGGATAAAACTGACCATTTTAAACAACAAAAGTTTATCGTTAAGTAAAAATAAAAACTACAATCCTATTTTATTGTTAATTTTTAGTGCTTAACCATAAAGAATGGCAAATATAGAATTTCACACGCCGAATCCCTGATGAACCCCATCGGGAAGTGGGTGAATCGAATTCCAACATAAACTTACATATATATATATATATATATATATATATATATCAAGAAAAAGTGGCATAGAGAGT
>KZ807711.1:311423-325752 GCA_000696205.2 Oncopeltus fasciatus | reverse complement strand
AACAAACATTCACGCAAAGCATGCTTAATAAAAAGATTGTGTGCACCCTCAAGCAATGGTTTGTACAGAAAGAATCAAAATATTCTTTAATAAGCCATCATATTAGAATTGTCTCTAAGAATTATTTTTAATAGATATTTGAAAAAACTTTGTATCTCCAAATGAAATCCAGTTTATTCTTAGCATGTCATATATTATATGTATATTATATATGTAATAGGGTAAATATATATATAGACTGGCTTATTTTAAGTAGAACAGACGAAAATTTCAAGAAATCTAGATAAATGAAATCAAATAAACAACGGAAATAAACTGATTTCTCTGCTGAAAATTTGCAAATATAGGCCGAAATTCATTATGCCTTTTTATTGTTTACATGAACGCTTTATGGACCTGGAGAAGAGCAGACAAGAATGTGTATCCAATTTCGTATAATAAGTTGCCTATTGGAGAAGTTACATTTTTTTTTGTTTTTTTTTTTCTTTAAAAAGTACAGGTTCAATTATATAACGTGTAGGAGATACGTCAAATATTCTCAATATTTGTTGCACCACACAGTGTTACTGGTTCAGAGGAATTCTTTCAGTATAAAAATACCCAAATAAAAGATTTTTAGAAATGTCGACCACAGAGAAGAGGCACATGGGAAACACTGGACAGGATAGTAGCTCTCCAGGGTGGAGGGAGTACTTGGAGGAGAGAGGCCCTGAGACTGACAACCCCTGTTTACAACCTCTTCACTCGGGAGGCAAACCCCATTTCATTTGTCAATATCCTCCTCCCTCCAATCCTTCCGCCATTTCCTCAACCATTTGTCACTTTCCATATCAGACTTACTTAAAAAGTCCGTCGAGCAGGAGCAGCGGAAATTAACCGGCCTTTCCTTGTTTCGTTAAGATGAACATAAATCATATGACAAGAATAAATGACGAATTATATCTTATAAGCCGAAGATAACGATAAGTTTAATAAGCAGGACCAATAAATCTGGCTCTATACTGTTCGGGATGGAAGGATGGGGAACAACTCAATCAGTAGTAATATTCGACGGTGTTCTTACTTATGAAGCGTTTTCCGTAAGCATGTTACAGAAGAATTTTTAAACAATTAAATTTTGTGCCTTAATATTATACAAGGAGAGCTCTACCGTTACTGGTTCTACAGCCTGGTGGTCGTGAGATCGAATCCTGCCGGCAAACATTTATTCTTTAACTTTTATCTCTTGACTCTTGACTAAAACGAAATACATACACAAAAATCAAAAGACTAGAGATAAATTGGAGACTTGGAAACCTCTACAGGCTACTAAGTCGGAAGATAACGATAATATAAATTACCTTATTCCCTTTATCTCATCTAATTTCCACCCGGTATACATTGAAAACCCTAACTACTAAATTCATTTCCTATTTTTTAAAAATAACAGAACCCACAATATCTATTATACATAAAATATGTGAATCTCACACAGTATGTCATGTAAAATATCAATTTCATTAATAACCAAATCCGTTTTCAGTTTAATTTTACTAAAGCATTTGAGCTAGATTTTAAGACCATAACAGCAAAAAAAAACACCATTTTGCTCGCACTTGACACATAAGAACGATTTGAAGAATTGTATTTGTGAAAACGGGTAACAAAATATTTTCCTATACGCTGTTGTTGGACGCTTGTCCAATTAGTTTCATGAGAACGTTTGTGTTAAGTCTTGTCGAATTTGTTACAACCGTGTCTAAGCTCTTTCGACGTGACCGAAAAACTTTTCTTAGCAATTGCTGAGCAATAAGAAGGGAATTGTTGGGCAAGGGAAAGATTCAACAGTATTAATTCTTCTCTTTACAGCCCTTAAATGCCTTTCAGATCAAATGTGTCATTTCTTCTTATAAATACCCCATCTTTATTCGAGTGTGAATCTGTGCGGCTTGGAGGAGTTATTAGCTTGGCTTAATCTATTCCTTTTTGTTTTTTATTAGCTAACAGGAGCTGTGTAATCTAAGCAGATTATTACATTAAAGATGGAATAAACTAGGGTAAATATAACTTACAAGCGAGAAAACAAAGTGTGCGAAAGATATGTATGATTATAAAAGTTTATACTGGCCCGGAATGTAGAGTGGGCAGTCACATACGTACATTCCTTAATAAATATTATTTGGAAAAAGCTTATAAAAAATACACATGAGAAAAAGCTTCTTTTTATACCTTTTGTGATCTATAAGCTTTTTCCTAGCTCTAACAACAACAAAGATATTACGATTAAACATTTTGGTCTCCCTCCAATCCCCCCCCCCCCTCTCCACTGATTTTTGCCATTAAAGAATTCCTCCAACGATTTGGGGAGGAAAAAAAAATTTTAAATACTGCATTGGGTTTTTTTATTATTTCGAAATCGCAGACGCCAGAGCGCGTACAAACAAATACACACATACAAATATATGTGTGTTCTCGTGTAAGCGAGTGTGAGTTTGTGCGTGTGTGTATTAGTAGACAATCATACTCGGGGTGCACCCTTACTTTACTCACACACTCTCGCTTACGCCCAAGCACCAATATGTTAAAATTTTGAAGCATATTTTTAGCTTCTTCAATGTAAGATCGGTTAAGGTCCCTTAAAAATTTTTAAAAATCGCATAATGGTTTCAATGTGAATAGCTTGATTTTTGTAAAGTAAATCAGATTTCCTACAGTGCCACATATCATGGCAAAACACATTTTTACGCAGAACTTAGATAAATAACGATCTTAGGCAATATCTATAATATACCAGGTATGCAAGTTTAAAATGTCGTTTTAATTCCAATAGAATGCGCTCTTAGCCTATTGAAGGATTTGCTTATCTCTAAACGCTANAGTACTTGGAGGAGAGAGGCCCTGAGACTGACAACCCCTGTTTACAACCTCTTCACTCGGGAGGTAAACCCCATTTCATTTGTCAATATCCTCCTCCCTCCAATCCTTCCACCATTTCCTCAACCATTTGTCACTTTCCATATCAGACTTACTTAAAAAGTCCGTCACGCAGGAGCTGCGGAAATTAACCGGCCTTCCCATGTTTCGTTAAGATGAACATAAATCATAAGACATGAATAAATGACGAATTATATCTTATAAGCCGAAGATAACGATAAGTTTAATAAGCAGGACTTTACTCACACACTCTCGCTTACGCCCAAGCACCAATATGTCAAAATTTTGAAGCATATTTTCAGCTTCTTCAATATAAGATCGGTTAAGGTCCCTTAAAAATTTTTAAAAATCGCATAGTGGTTCCAATGTGAATAGCTTGATTTTCCTAAAGTAAATCAGATTTCCTATAGTGCCACATATCATGGCAAAACACATTTTTACGCAGAACTTAGATAAATAAGGATCTTAGGCAATATCTATAATATCCACAGCAAAATAGTTAAATGAACTAAGTATATTTATGTTCAGAACATTCCTTAAAAGAGCTCGTTAGAAAATTGACTTCGAACTACCCAGATAAATAGAAATGGTAAAGAAGACATCCACACTCGTATAACCATAGAGCAAGGCAGTAAGACTCGGGATTTATTCAAAAGAATGATCAAGGGAAGATAAGGAGAACAGATAGTGGGGAGAAGAAGCAGGTATTAGGTGGGGAGAAGATACGTTCAGATACTGTGTAGATAAGGAACCACACACACACAATTTTTTATATATATATAAATATATTTAAACCCCTGGGTGGTAGTGACAGTAATATCTGACAGACAGGCATTTGTTATATGTATGTATACATATACACACACAAACACATTTTGAACAAACTATATTTTTCGCTTCCTCAAAAGATCGGCAATAATCCCGTTATATTTTTCTTAGGTAGTTAGTACATCTACAACACTTTTGGGAAATCTACTAAAAAATCCGAATAACATATTTTAGCTTAATTTAAAATAAAACGAGACCATCTTTAATCCTAACTAGACTATTTCGATTTAAATTTAAATTAATTCAATTTTATTGAAAAATTATAATTCAAGACTGACAGCATAAAGAAAAACCATAAACTCGTGACATACGTGGTATAAATACATGGTATAACGTGATATACGCGGTACGTGGTATAACGTGATATACGTATATAATAACAAAAAATACAAACAGCCCGTCACACTGGAGCTACGTGAAGTAATCACGTTATTAATTCGTTTCAGTAATCACTCAGTCAGTCGTTTTGCATTTAACAGCTTCATATATATATATATTGTTTTATCCACAATTTCGTAGTAATAAAGAATACATTAACTGTTTTCATTCCTAATTTACCTCCAAACCCCTGGAAGGAGGGGGTCCTTACCACCGCTCGATTTCAGCTAAGGTTTGGGGAAGAAAAACTAAAATTGCGAGAGCTTTCAAACATTACTTCAGCGTTCACGTCGCGCACCTATTTAAAATTTTATAATTTTTTATGCGTTTTCTCACTTGTATAATAGAAAAATGAAGTAATTATTCAAGTAGCATCAAGTTACATACATTTCTCTGGCTTTATATACTGATTATAACTCTTCTTAAGGGATTATACATTACTTTGAGCTGCGAGAAGGGAATTCCTCAGTTTTACAGTTGATATTCATTGACGTTTTAACGTCCTCCAGATCCTCCAGACTTGTAGAATATGTCTATTACGTCGTGCATCAGCACCAGTGACCCGCTTTGCGGATTGGAAGGAGACCAGCAGAAGCTCAGATCCTCCAGACAGAATATGTTTATTACGTCTTGCATCAGCATCAGTGACCCGCTTTGCGGATAGGAAGGAGACCAGCAGAAGCTAATGTTGAAGCCAGGGTGTTCGGCAGTTCAGTAGAGCGAAGAGATACGTGATGCGAGCCAATTAAGCGGGAGAGAAACTAGGAGAGACTATATTAGTGACAGCCGATAGACGTTAGAGAGTAGGACTTTGATGTGGGGGCTTTCTTCAACGCCGGGCCGGGCCTCCGTCGGCAAACGTGATTATCGCTCTCTAGAGCGGAGCATCAGAGAACCTTTACCCTAAAATCCCTCAGCTGACATAATTAACAGCCCAATGGTTCTACCACAAATTATACCTTGTGTGATTTTTAATATGTGACTTTTTAGGTAATGTAACTCATGACCTGTATCGTAAAGTACTAGACAAAGTAGACCAGTTAAGTTTCAGCTCAAAATATTATCTTGGCTTATCAATTAATTGATTTTACAATTGCTGAATAAAAATATTTGCATCGACTATGGAAATAAACTATTTTAAGAAGTTATTTGTAGCACAAAACCATCCGTTAGTCTCATAGGTAAAAGACTTTTAATAAACACGTTCTATAACAACAAATACTAAATTTATGGACACAATAATTAAAACATTTTAAAATAGATCACAAGTTCTTTATTCTGAAAATATGGTTTATGACTAGTAGTTGAATAATGTCCATTTTAGACTCTCTAATACACATTATGCTTAGCACATTCATGTCTTGTGGCAAAGCTAGCCACATAACTACCATAATAGCCCACATTATAAAGTAATCCTAGCTGTTATTGCTATTTCAATCAATATATTTATCATTATTGTTAACCATTATTAAATCTAAAAGCCGATATTTACATTAATTTGTTAAAAAACAATACTGTGTTTTAAGTAAAAAGACTGAGTTCAGCCAATACTTTTGGCAAGATTTTTTTAAAGTATTCTTAAACCTCAAATACCCACAAAAAGGCCTTTAAATTACAAAATATTCATACTTGCAAAAGAAGAACTAAAAACTTATTTTTAATTCATTGTTAGTAGTTCGTGCAGGCAATTAAAATAAAATTGTCAAGCTTCAGGGCGTCCGTCTATAAAGGTTGGAGTTGGAAAGTAGTCAGTGAAGACAAGCTATCTTAGATTCATAAATTTTCTGTTGGACAGATTTATAAAGAACTTCTTTTTCAATCGCAACCAGAATTTTAAAACGTTAAGAAAAGAGGATGAGATTTTTTTAAATTTTTTTATAAAAATAACTGAGAGCCCATTTCCTAAAATACTTGTAGGCATGAGTATTTCTAGAATGAAAATTACTTGCACAGAGATGGTAGGAAAAAAAAACAAATAAGAATTGAGATCGATTCCCATGACCTTACCATATGAGATAAAAATGGAAAAAAAAAAAAAAAAAAAAAAATGGCACTTTGAATGCCCATTAACAACTATTCAACTCGTCTTTTTTCACTAGACGAGCCTGCCCAAGACAAATTCGAACCTGTAACGACAAGCTATAAGTCATATAATACAATAGAATAGTTTGCTTCATCAAAACCTGTATGCAATTATTAATACGTTGTTTTAATAACACATAGCTTAGTTGAAAAGTATTAAATTTTAAAAAATAGATAAGGTAGGCAATAATATGAGAAGAGAGTAGGTAAGTAGAGAGTGCCCAATACAAAATGAGAATTTATCTAATTGATGAATCTCATTAGAATAGAAAAGTAAGAGTAAAAAGAAACTTGTATCCGTCTCATTCATAGAGCTGATTTAAATATATAAAGTAGCTAAAAATAAACGGACAGCGATTCGGTGACTCCTCAGCGCCCGAGGAAACCCGCCCGCAACACAATAACGTAAAGCTGGAGAACTCCTCGAAGCTGCTAGATATAATTCTGTAAGTGTCCACTCCACAAATCTAGGCTGAACCTATTCTTTGACAACAGAGATAACATATTTTATAGTTATCAGTAAAATTATTCTGTTCTTCATCTAGTTTAGACTTGATAGGACTTCACAAATTGCAATAGCATCAACACATCATACTCCATACTTAGTAATAGTTAATACTCTACATTTAACAGAAAAATTATAGAAATCAAATGCAGAGATAATAAGAGGAAGACATTCTCCATATTTGCTAACTGAAGTTACTCTTATTAAAATTATTACCAAGTTCAATAGTTATTTTAAAACACTTCACATATAGGACAGTATTAGAAAAAAAAAATAAATGAATTCTTATTTCCATCTTATTATATTAAATTATAAAATAAAAAGAGCTATTGCGTGGACAACGGGTTCTGAGAGGGACACAACAAATCTGCCTGTTCAATTCTCACCCAAGACGGATTAATTAAGCGATAATATAAAGAAAGCAAATAAGATGTTAAAACCCACTCATATATACGTTACTATAAAACAAAGCCACATTGTTCAAAAAGGTTAGCTCACACCGGGTGTTAAGTGTGACTAATGTCAGCCGACGGTAAAATAAATGAAAAGTGAAGACGGATATACAGGAAACATCGTTCCTTAGAAGCATATTTAGCTACCTAGATGGGCAAATCAAAGAAGCGGTATAGCTACACCAATGGTCCACTCCTACCCCTGGAAGAAATAGCAGGAAAAGGGGTGTGCGTCCTTGCGCAAATCTACCCCGCAGGGAAGACCCAAACCATCGGAAGACACCTCTCGAGAAACATCTGGCAGCAAGCTTCCCGTTCAGACAGGACAATGGGCTACGCTTACTGGGCATCTCTGCTGTAGATGTACTGAGTCTAAGCTTGCCTACAACAAACATTCACGCAAAGCCCCACATATAAGTCACGTTCTTATTCCACTTCCGTTCTTATTCCTTAAAACTTTTAGCAAATAATTGAAATCAAAGTATTCAAATTGGTACCATAACATGACAAATACGATAATATTACGGTTCCCCACGCTTGACCTTTCTGGTAAGCCATCACTCTTATAAGTCGGATTTCGCTTCATAAAGAAGTTAAGTCTTTCAAATTTCATCTAAAAGCATTCAATTACGAAAAACAAGTAATTGCGACTTCTAGGTCGTACATTTTTTTGATAGATTTTTTTTTTTTGTTTAGAGAAATGAAGTAATTATTCAAGTCGCATCAAGTTACATACATTTCTCTGACTTTATATACTTATTATAACTCTTCTTAAGGGATTATATATTACTTTATGCAGACTTAAGTTATTAACAAGGCCCTCAAAATTGAATGCTTTAATTCAATATTTATTAACATTTTAGTTAAATATTTTAGACGTTCCAAAAGGATAATATTTTTGGATTGTCTTATGCTAGCTCGAAACCTCTAAAAACCATTTTCCAAATGGCATCCAAAGCCATTGTTTTGTTTTTGCACATAGTTTGCTTTGATTTGAGAGTGGTGTCATTGGTCAACCTTTCCCTCCCCATGTGACTGATATTGAATGTCATTTTTTTTTTAAATTCATTGTGGTGATCAAATTACAAAATGTTTTAATTTAACAGAATGTAATAAATAAATAAAAGTTTAATAAATAATAAAAAAAAGTTTGCTTTGGGCAATGAAGGCCAAAGCAGTTTATTGCCAATAAAAAAAAAAATTGGAACAACAGCAACGAATAGTTCGATTGTCTTGAGAAATGCTTTAATAGAAAAAAAAAAAAAAAATTAAATGAAAAGCGATGCAACCAAGCTTATGGTATATCATATTGGTACATCAATAGTCAAACTACAGGGAGGGAAGAGTAACTTTTTTCCCCGGCCCCCTCCTCGTGGAGAGCACTAGTGAGGGCTTTCAAACCAGTAATTATTAAATGTATAATGTGGGGGTGTAGGGGGGGTGTAGGTGGCGCTGGCATGGGAAAGGTGGCTTACTAACGGGCCATATGGTTCGACAATAGACCACGTTTATCTCGCCCTCTTGCCTGTACAGCTCCCTTCCACCTGGCTTGCTTTACAGACTGTATTCAACCTCAACAAATCCTAACAACCCATTCATCTGCAATTAGCAACTATCAGCAATCATTTAAAATGAAAGCGCAGAAATTTATGTAAATTTAGTTCTTACATATTATACACATGATTAAACTTTCTCCAAAACGTGGAAAATTCAGCTTTAGTAGAAATCATATCAAATGTAAAGCTCCATTGAATACTGAGGGTGAACATACAAAAAGAAAAAATCACACATGCTATTTGAGATTTTTTTTTAGTTCACTGCACACTATATGCCACCTGTTCTTGATTACTATACATCGCTGCCGCGAGTGTTTTATTTTCTACATATACTTATATATATATATANCAATAGAAGAAAATTTATTTTATTCTTAAAACTTGAAAAATTTTATTGTTTTCGTGTCATAAAAACCTTAACAAAGTCTTCGAACTTAGACTTTGAAAGTTCGAGGTGCTATGATAGTTTTTTTTTAGTTAGGTAGTCTAGTCAAAATCCTTTATTTTATTAATCATATTGAATGAACTAAAGAAATACATTACATCATATTTAATCTTGACTTTATCACAAATTAGTCTAATTAGGTTATGATTTTAGATTTTTCATGCTTAATCCAATATTTTACACTTGGAACTTCAATAAAGCTCCACCCTGAAATCTATGATAGTCTACTAGATTCGGCAGAAATATTTGTCTCATACAACGAATACTCGATTACGGGGACTCGGTATATTTTACATTCTCTATGTATGTTAATAAATGGCAGGAAATTGTTAAATTAAATATTAAAATAGTTAAAAAATTATTGGAAATTGTCAGGATTGTTGGATGTCGTAAACGAAATTTATGAAAATTTGTGAGTTTCTGTGAACCTTATTATTTGAAAACAATGTTCAGAAAATCAAATATAGTAAATAACAAATAGTAATTAATGGTATATATATATATATATATACCATTAATTACTATTTGTTATTTACTATATTTGATTTTCTGAACATTGTTTTCAAATAATAAGGTTCACAGAAACTCACAAATTTTCATAAATTTCGTTTACGACATCCAACAATCCTGACAATTTCCAATAATTTTTTAACTATTTTAATATTTAATTTAACAATTTCCTGCCATTTATTAACATACATAGAGAATGTAAAATATACCGAGTCCCCGTAATCGAGTATTCGTTGTATGAGACAAATATTTCTGCCGAATCTAGTAGACTATCATAGATTTCAGGGTGGAGCTTTATTGAAGTTCCAAGTGTAAAATATTGGATTAAGCATGAAAAATCTAAAATCATAACCTAATTAGACTAATTTGTGATAAAGTCAAGATTAAATATGATGTAATGTATTTCTTTAGTTCATTCAATATGATTAATAAAATAAAGGATTTTGACTAGACTACCTAACTAAAAAAAAAAAAAAAACGTGTAATGCGAATTAAAATACGCAATTGAGCGTCGCCGTTTGCGTATCCTTGGTTTCACGTTGGGGAAAAACCAACGACGGAAGACGTTCCCTCGGAATCTGCTGAACCAATTTTGAGGAGAAACTTGAAATTTAAGTCCCCCCTCCCCCCCCCAAAAAAAAAAAACTGAGTCGGCCTAATAACAAATAAACTTCAATCATTATTTATTAATTTAAATGGGTTAAATTATTACCCTTCTTAAAAGGTTAAGAAGGGTAATAATTTCAAGGGAAAATTAATTGAAAAAGTTAACTTATTTTCATTATAATGAAATTTACGTTAGGAGTGCTCATTTCGTTAGTCGACATCTAGCAACAAACCACATATAGAATGTTCTAAAACTATCATAGCACCTCGAACTTTCAAAGTCTAAGTTCGAAGACTTTGTTAAGGTTTTTATGACACGAAAACAATAAAATTTTTCAAGTTTTAAGAATAAAATAAATTTTCTTCTATTGGAAAGTTTTCAGTAATATTTTTTTGTGTCAGTCGCTTAATCAAACACACAAGGCATACAAGTATTATTATAACCTTTAAATTTTAATAACAGGCATTAAATTTTCATGTTATCTTTAAAAATAGAAACATTAAGAATTGGGTATTAAAAAGGAAATTGAAAATTTTTAAGTCACGATTTGTTTTAAAAAGGAATTGCGTCGTGATGGCCTTTTCCTTATCAATGCTAAGGCATTGAAAATTTTGAATAAAAAAATTTTAAAAAAATTTCGACTCACTAGGGGCAACTAAGAATTAAGCGAATTCCTCAGTACTAATCAGTAGTTAATAAATACTTATAGTTGGACAATCCATCTTACGCGAAGCCCACAGCTGAAGTAGCGTGTCGATGTGTGTAAGATAACAAGGAGACCGAATGTAGTCTGGTAATTAAGGCGATACATGAAGTGCGCATAAAGCCGCAACATATGTGTGGGGAAAGTCTCTCCGTAAGCTACACAATCAACACCTCACATTACTTTTTTCTGTTCTTCACTTTCAACTTTCTTCTTCCCCTTTTATCACGAACGTGTGGGAAGCAAGCTCCTCTTCCAACCCCCACCAACAGCCAGTAGACCAATCACCAGAGAAAAATATAACCAAACTATATATATATATACGTATATGTATATGTATATGTATATAATATGTGTGTGTGTGTGTGTGTGTTAAAAAATAACTAATACCTCAAAAGAGTAAACCAAGTTATAACAATTTTAATTTAAAATATGATTTCATAATAAAAATAATCATGCAATAAAAGCTGAAAAATGGAAGAATGAATGTAATCTCTAAAGAGACAGACGTTGAAGTGGGAGGGAGAAGGAGAATTTACGAAAACTAATTTTAAAATGTAAAATCAAAATTCACTTTTAAAACAAGCAAAGCAAACGAAAAGTTCCGTTCAAATGAAGAGTCTTTTTTTTTTTTTTTTTTTTTTTTTTTTTTTTTTTTTTTTTTACCGTAGATATTATTATTAGATTTTTTTGTTGGGATTCGGTCAAGGTAGATTTAAAAAATACAAATTTTAAAGAAATGTGAATTTTTTTAAATTATCTGCCAACCGAAGATGACTTACAATGTAAGCCGAAACGTTGGCATATAATTTAAAAAATTCATATTTTTTAAATCTTTATTTTTTGAATCTACGGTGGCTGAACCCCAACAAAAAACATCTAATAGAAAAGTTCTGTGGTTTCCCCAAATTCTTCTTGAAAAGCAGATTTTTTAGGTGATACAAAATAGTGGAACCCGAGGCAATGCGCACAGAAAACTGTTAGACAGACTCCAAACCAAAAAAAGATAACTAAAATATGAAGCAGCCTGGTTGCTGACAACCCCCTGAGGTGTGATAGACGAGAGGGCAGAGGCGCAAGCCCTATCAATTAGCCAATCTGATCGCCCCATCACCTTCTTTTTTGTGATAGCGCTCCCTCTTTCAATTTATGATTTCCTAATGGTAATGGTTCCTATGAAGGGCGCCGGCGAGCTTCCGAACCACCACAAACTGCATGCCTCCCTAATGGAAACCAGCCGTGCATGTGACCAAGCTAGGGCACAAGGATAGGTAACATAAGTAAGATGGCTAGACTTCACATCATACCGGGCTACGATATGAGTATTCCAATGATCCCACCAGGTATGCCATTTGAATACAAACGTTTAAAGATACCGTGTCATCAAGAAAGCACAGGGACAATCGGTGTATGAGTGTGATTTGTGCGAAGAATTCATACATGGACAATTGTTTATGGGCTACACACGCGTCGGCCAAGATGATTTATTTATGTCTATATAAAAATGAATGGCGCTAACAATTTAATTTTTTTTAATATAAATTTAATCCCGCGTTAAATTTTCTACAAAAAATGCAAAGGGAGCCAGAAAAAAATCTTACTACCTCTGTCGAGACTCGAACCCGGGTTTCCTGCTTTCCGGGAAAGCATGCTGACCACTACACCACCGAGGCAGGCTAGATAATTTATCCAACTCTACAAGTCTAAACTTTTTCCAAAACCCGAGTCTAAACCCCCAAGTAAGACGAGTCTTACACTCAAAGGAGCTAACATTGTCATCAATTTGTTCGAGCTCTCGTTTTTTTCCGTAGTAGAAGAGCCGGGTTCGATTCCCGGCTGAGGTAGTTAGATTTTTTTTCTGGCTCCTTTTGCATTTCTTTAAGAAAATTTAATCAAACCATATTGTACACCATTTTATGGTAAATTTAGTGTAAGATAAAATAAAGAAATATAATTAAATTGAGTGTATTTCAATAACAAAATTTAACTTGTAAACTTTTTAACAGTTTACATTCTGTAAACACACACGCGCCCACATACATTTCATTTGATATTGGATGAGTGGGAAGTCATGAAAAGATTAAGAAAAAAATTAATTATTTAATGAAGTTAAGAAATCCTTCAGACTTAAGTGCAACCTGCTAGTTGTTAACTAATGAATTTCAACACACCTAACGCTAACCCAAAAATTCAAATCGGAATTCCCACAAAAGAGGGAGCCTGGGTCTATCTAAATAATTAGAACTCAGTATCACGGAAACGAATTGTTTTCATACGCCCAGACAATTCCAACATCAAGAAAAATTAAGAAACTCAAAATTTTAATCGATCAAGAGTTAAAATAAATAAGAGAATTATATAATAAAAAAATAATAATATTAAAAACAGTAAACTAAAATTAGAATGCAATATCAGATAATTCAAAAGCAATCGAAACCGGAGGTTAATTACAAACATAAAGTATAAATAAAGCAAATTCAAAAACAAATAAATATTTTAAACAGCCATCAATTGCACTTAATAAAAATGATAAAGTAATAAGAGAAGAAAGACCCAAAAGTTATTTTATGAATATAAAAAAAATGTTTAATCAATTAAAAAGTCTTTATTTATGAAGCCAACAAAATGATTAACTATTGAAATATGTAGCTCTTGTTCTAAGATGATTTTTGTTGGGGTTCGGTCGAGGTAGATCCAAAAAAACACAAATAAAAAAAATGTATTTTTTTTAATGAACAATTAATATTATTACACAAGACATTAGCCACCAACAAACAACAACTAATATTTTTGTTAAAATGTAGGGCACAAAAAGTTTTCCCTAAGTTCATTATTAACTCTTGTAAAAATATCACCACACCTGTTCAAAAACATAATGAATTGTTTAAAATTATATATAAATTTCAAAAATCTATCCTTAACCTCCACATCTCTGGAAAAATATCCAAAATCAAAAACCTCAATACTACAATCAATAATTTAATGTCCACTCTTTGTAAGGATATCAACGGTGAAGATGTTAAGATAATAACTCAAATCCTCACTGTCACTTTACAACAAACTAATACCAAAAAAAAGACTCATATGTTAAGTAAATTCGAAAATGCCAAAATTCTCAATGACAAAGTCACTATATATCCTACTAGTAACCCCAATTGGGTCCATAACATCTCCTCCGTAGATATCCCCCCTCCTGTTCAGAAAATATTATCTCTAGGCCCTAATTTCTCAGTGCCTCCACAAGATTCTAAATCAAATATTCCGAAATTAATAGTTGATTTAGAATCCATTTATAGAGATTCCCGTCAATCTGTTAGTGAAGACGAGAGAGAATTGTCACGATTTAGAGT
>KZ807711.1:255671-290684 GCA_000696205.2 Oncopeltus fasciatus | reverse complement strand
CGTGTATAGATAGTTATAAATAATTTAAAAAATATATAAATAGTCCTTAAATTTTGTTAGAAATGTTTGGATTTATAATTTATGTCAGTTAGAAAAATGAAGGAAAAGGATAATCTATGAATTTTGAATATTATATAAAGAGATTCACTTATGAGTGACATTCTAAATTACTAGATCTATGATAAAATGTCATCAGTAAAAAAACAACAAAAAAATTAATCAAAGAGAAGTAGATAAAAAATGCAACAGAAACTTCATCATATAAAAAATCCAATCACATTAAGGGTCGACAATTGATCAATACTAATTGACAATATTGATAACATAATCATTTATATAGATCGTGGAAACAAATAAAATGCTAGTCGCAGAAAACTCTGTTAAGCTTCCAAGTCACAAGAAAGATGGTGAATTAATCTTCTTTTTTTTTTATTAAAGAAAATGATTTAACTATTATATGAAGGTATAAATTATTAAGTATATTTAAGTGATGCTTCTTCGAATTTATATACCTGTTTACAAACAGAATAACATAATCGGTAAATACTCAGTTTATTGCTTTAAATGAGTATCATTGTGCTCAGTTCAATTTTGAACACTTAAATTTTATAGATAAGGATGAATTACCATGAGAAATTATTGGAAAATAGACTTTCAAATTAACATGGAACCCTCATTATTAACTTAACATGAAAAACATTCAAATATTAGCATCATGCCGTTCCAAACATGCATAAGAAAGCCAAATGAAGAAAAAAAATTAATTATAATTAATAATAATGATAAGTTATAGCAAATCATTATCTCTAGCAAAGAAATGTGTTTGTATTTTTTGTATACTATCGTCAAGTAATTCTTCAAATCCAAACTATTTTTAAGAACGGAAACACCTTTCTTGTTTTAGATGTAAAACAAATTTACATTAGAGTCCTTGGTACGTTACACAAAGCTATATTGTTGTTATTATTTGCGAGGGAAGGGGGCCTGGTAAGCCCTATAGTCACTTCGTCCCGATGGATTACTCTGCCTCCGCAAAACAGTATGAGAAAAAGCCCTTTAACGAACCTACTCGAAAGGCTACTGGGATCAGCTACTGGCTTGTTTCAATTACCCCTACAAGAGGCTTAAGTCTGCTGTAGAACATAGCGCCGAGGAACGAACGGGTTCCCTCATCTAGGGCAGAAAACCTCTCGTTAAACTAAGGCTGTCAAGATAGATAGGTAGATAGAGAGAGTGTGGGAGACAGAGAGATAGGGAGAGAGAGAAAGTTATAAAATACAAAAAAAAGCATAATTTTAAAAAATATGCGAAATAATTAAAAAATTTTTTTGTGGTATTTAATCCCACGTAAATTTTAACAATTTTTAGTGCAAGGGAACAGAATGAAAAATCTAACTGTCCCAGCCAGGACTCGAATCTGGATCTCCTGCTATCCAGTCAGTCATTTAAACAGCTTGACAATGTCAGCTCCTTCGAGCATAAGATGACATATTCGTCGGCCTCGGAGGTTAGACTCTCGACACTAGTGCGGGGAATTTAATAACTTATCAGACTTGTCCAGGTAGCATAAATGGTAAATGCACCGGCCTGGATAGCAGGAGATCCAGGTTTGAGTCCTGGCTGGGACAGTTAGATTTTATTCTGTTCCCTTGCACTAAAAATTGTTAATAAATAATAACATATTTCATGAACAATAAATAATTCCAAGTATAACTGCAACAAAATATTGCATTTACCAATACGTAAATATATTATTAATTAATATATTCTTCTTCCTTCCTTGACCATGTTGAAGTTGTATTTTGCAGATGTCTTCTTCAGGGCAGTATAGAGAATAGAGTTTATTCACTCACATTTTAATAACTCATCCATCGAAACATTTTTGTTTATTATTATTTTTAATTGTTTATTTATATGAGGTTAAATTAAAATCCTAGATATACTTAAATGAAATTGTTTAACATTGGAAAAGAGTTTCTGGTTAGAAACTTCATTATTTCTAAACAAACTTTTCAGTAGTGTAGGAATTCCTCTCTTTCACTTAAATTCCTTAGCAAATAGCAAACTTTATTCCACCTCTTATTTAGTTCTGTAATATGCTACTTTGCCATAAACTAAGCAATAAACATTAACAATATAATTTCATTATAAACAAACAACAGTGGAATTCCATTTTATATGCATGGCAAATGAAGTTTTTTGCGCTAATAGTGAAAATTGCCCCATGTTTTTTTAATACTTAAATAAAAGTTATAAGATCTTTCACACTTTTTTGGTTTATACTGATAGCTAGCTAGTTAAAAATTAAATTATTATTTGTCAGAGTAATGTATTTGAACATGAAATTTAATAAGTTAGTTTAATAGCATTTTTTACTTAATTTTTTATATCTGTTTTTTTGTCATTGTAGCCATACATAATTAAAAGAATTACCAATAAATCATTAGAATGGAGAATACGAAATTTATCTTATCCCTTGGAATTTTATTCAGTGACTGCTGAACCTCAACATAGATCTATTACTGTGAGGACCAATAACAAGAAATACTTCAAGAGAATAACAATTCCTGAACTGGAACGAGTTAATTTACTACCGGATCAAAAGAATATTGATTTTACTTATAAGTTTGGAACTTTAATTATTACTGTGAGTATTAATAATTTTCAGTTCTCTTGGCATTATTTTCATTTACTGTTTTTAACTTATTAATTTCCCTATTGATTGAAGCCATATTAGAAAATGCATTGCCATTTCTAAGAAGATTAAAAACTAGTCTATAAATAGTGAAAAGACCCAGGTTTAAAGGAAGACGAAAAATCTTGAATCTTAATTTCTTGGTTATTATTAGCGTAATGAAATGTAAAGTACAAAATAAGACTTTTGATTTCCTTTCATTATTGATGATTTCATCATCATCATTATGCTTATACATTGAGATGTTATGTCAGGTTTTTCATAGCCTTCAAGTAGTGTATTTATTAGCGTGTTATTCGCTGCTTTTTTTTTTATCACCTATTGGAATATATGCACAAATAAAGGTACTATATATGGCCCTTGCTGATTAAAAATTCAAAAATAAATTTTATGTATCATACTTTTGTTTTGGTTTATTAATTTTGTGGATTGTTGACTGGTTAATCTATGTGCCATAGTATGGTTACATAGTTGTAGGTTCATTGGCCATCAAGTATTATGCTGGAGAAATTAGTCAGGGTTTCGTCCAGGATCAGAAAAATAAAATACTTCAAAATTGTTGGGAATTATTTTATTATTGCCGAAGTTTCGACTTAACTTGGTGTGTGCATGTGTGTTTTAGTTTGTTTTTATATATATAAAAATTCTCCAACTCAATTATTTCTTCAATTCCCGTCTTTGAAGCCAATTTAAATTGTTATGGTTTATATCTAGTAGAATACTATATCTATAAGATGTTTAAATCTTATATTATTTTTAGTATGTCAAGCCTCCAGAGGTCTTGGAGATGGAAAATATGGTTTTGAAAGAAATAAGGAATATTAAAACAATTCAAGATGGGGATATGCCCTGCAAGCCCAGTTGAGACCCAGCTGTAATGTTGAGTAACTTCCACCTGTAACCATCAGAAAAAATGTGATATGTCATGAAATATGTTTATTAGTTTATTTTCTATATTAAGACTGAAAATACGAATTTGTTATAGATTATAAATGAAAACAATTCTTTTTTTTTGTACATGTCTATAAATAATTTCTAGTTTTTATGTACTGTTTAAGTATTGAGTTATTTTAAAGTTCTATTTAAAATAACCAAAACTAAAGGTATTTATGAATTATACAGCATAAGGATAGTGTAAATCCATCAATGCTATTGTTAATTTTTTTTTAAAGCTTCTTGTTAGGATAAATACTATTTAAATTTTTTATGGCAACAATTATAACTCTAACTTGAACAAGCTTAAAGTGTTAAAATACTGCACAGGTAGTTAAAAGTCCATTCCTGTTTACATTCTTCAAGTGACCACAGGACAAAAGCCATAAAATTAAGAGAATATCTGATGACAGTGAAGTACATAATAAAATCCCACCATGATTGTTCATCTTATAAGAAGAGAATTCAAAAGCATCTTACCTTTGCATTTTTAGAGCATTCAAGCTCAGTAAAATGGGATTGCACTGAGTTGGCCTACTTCTTATTGAAAGTCAAGATGAACAAATATTGACATGATCTTCGTACATAAATAAGTAAAGCTGGCCAGTTCTTATGCCTAAGAGGAATCAATAATCTGACCTTATATAAGACTTTCTAGAGAACAGCTTGATTTCAGCAAATTCTGCTGAATATAGCTTTAGCGCTCCCAATATTTAAAGGCCCCTCCGAGCTGTCCCCACCAAACTGGCATTTCTCATTTTCACAACACAGTCAGTTACACTAAAACAGAAGCTATATACAAAATACCAGGTAGGTTAATGAGCTCTGAGCAGCTAACATTCTCAGATCTAGAATACATGCCCCCTCTCTCGCTCGGCCATGTCCCTTCTCTGGCCCCAAAGGCCATCAGATCTTGGGCCCACAGTAATGAGGTTTTTCTATTTCACATTTTCAAAATTGTTCAATATTTTCTTTATTCCAATCTACTAAACATTTAAAATGATAGTTTCATTTTTCCTTTTCCTACAGTTCCTCTTTGGCCTACTACTTATTGTAATGCCCAGAGGATTCCGGGTGTGTGCTTCCATCTCTAATTGGGTACTGTTTATGCATGTGTACATACACACACTCCCACATATATATATAATTTAACATTGTTATAAGTTTCATTATTACATCATGTAATTTTTGCATCTATATTATTATACTGACCATCATTTATATTAGGAGATAAAAACAGAAAATATCCAGAATGCTCTTAAAATTCTGTCATCAGATTTAACTTAGTAGCTAGCTAAATTCTATAGGAATTTCATAAGTCACTCTGCAAAATTTTATTTAGATTAGTGTAACTAAAATGAACCCTTATTTTATTTATTTTTTTTTTTTTTTTTGCTGTGTTAGCCTCCCTTGCAACCACTTAGGGTCATTGGAGGGAGGGGCTATCTACAGGTTGCCACCCCATTTTAAACACCCATGGCTCAGGACAAGCTTCTATTTATAAATAAAAGATTGACCTGGGCGGGATTTGAACCCGCGGCGTCAGGATTGCGAGACCCGTACGGATCCCCTGAGCTAGCCTGGCGCCCCNAACTGTGACCAATAATACAGGACAAATGTGACTCAAATCAAATTGAGGAAACTTAAGAAAACCTTGGTGTGTAAAAGACGCAATTAATAAATAACAAAGTTCGATATCGTATATCTATATCGCTTAAAAGATAAACAAGATCGCAGGAAATAAACACTTCTAGTTGTCGACATCCATATCTTGCTTTTGCTGGTCAGTCTGACCTCCTTCATGCTGATCTTCAGACTTGTTTTGCTGCTGCTCAGATTGATTACTCTTGACATCACCTGACTGCTGCTCTGGAGGGGGTTCTATCTTAGGCTTAGGTTTGTTCATGATGGATGAGACAGTACTCTCTAAGCTCTGTTTTTCAGAACGGATTTCAGCTGTCAGCACCGGTGGGTCTTGTGTCTTAGGACATGAAAGTAAAGCTGCTCGCTTCTCCTCAAGCCATTTGGATGACATACCAATTGCTTCTTCGACCTGAAATCACATTACTCTAATTACTTTATATTCCAAGCATATAATTTTCACACATATTTGTCATTATATATTATTGTGTGTTTCTTTTTGTATTCATTACAGACTTTAAATAACATTAACAATCTGTTTACAAAAAAAAAACAAGAAATTAACTTATTTAATTGACTGTTCCCCTCATGATTCGTTTTATATATATATATATAACTTTGGCAACAAGAACAAAACAACAAACAAATATAAACTTGAAATTAAGTATTAGAAATAGATACAATGATTTGCTTCTTTCCCCATGATAACACATACTTTGAGCTAAGAAAATAAGATTTACTTGATTAGTACAAACACCTACATAAAAACAATATTTTAATATTAATTAATAATACTTTAATTAAACAATTAATGAGAGGGAATAGAATAAAAAAATCTATCTGTCCCAGCCAGGACTCGAACCTGGATCTCCTGCTTGCCAGTATGCCATCCATTGCACCACCGGGACGTGCTAGATAACTTATTAAATTCCCACCACAATAGATACGAGCCTAACCCACGAAAAAGATGAATACATCGTCTTAAACTCGAAGGAGCTGACATTGTTAAGCTATTTGTCAACTCTCGTCATTTACTTTTTTAATTTTTCTTTATAAATATTTATTTGGTTGTGGTTTATTATCCCACATAAATTTTAAACAATTAATGAGAGGGAATAGAATAAAAAATCAATCTAGACCAGACCAGTACAGGAAGGGGCCAATTGAAGATAACCACCTGCTTCCTAATTCAAAAGAGAAAATCACATTTACCCAGAAAAGCCCCTGGATTAATCTAGGCCCTTCCATACAGTTATAAAAGCGGCCTTCGAGTCAGTGTCGGATTCACATATTTCAGAGCGTCAGGCTGGTAAGACAGCTTTTGAAGTGCCCTTAACAGAGAAATTATTAGTGACAGTAATTAGTAATTGCAGACAATTTAGCAAGTTGTTTTGAGGCCTCTTTGTAAATAAGCACATTTAATTTATTTGAATATATTTATTAATAAGCTATAAGTAATTTATCTTTTCTATTTATTTGTTAGTAAGGGCAGTAGGTTTGATTATCTGTAAGTAATTAATAAGAGCTGACCTTTAACAAATACATGAGAAAATTTACTCAATATATGCATGACTCAACAAACCATTTGCTATAGACAATCTAAAAGAGTTATTAGATGTTTTTTGTTGGGATACCTACTACCTTGACCGAACCCCAACAAAAATCATTTAATAATAATATTTACGGTAAAAAAAAAAAAAAATTGAAAATCTAAAGGGGTTAGTTCCACCAATGAATATTTAATTATTCTATACATTTAGGCATCCATCTTTTCTAGCTGTNATATATATCCATATAAAAAATTTCTAAAGTGAGAATATGGTGATTGGTAAGAAGATCTTTTGAAATTTTTCAAATGCCATGTCATAATTTCTAACATAAATAACTTATTTTCATACAGGGAATCTGCTAAAAGATAAAACCTTTTTATTCATTTCTTTAAATGCACTTTTAATAGAATAATATTTGTCAGAAATGCTTAAAGAAAGCTCCATTTTTAATTACTTACTTTTCCTATATCTTCTGGTGCTAAGTGATTATACTTCTCATCACCAGCCCTATACTGACTAACAAATTTTTGTGAGAGCTGAATATAATGGGCTAGATCTTCCAAAGCTGCTGATCGAGATTCAAATTCAATCTTCCGATTTTTAATTGGTTCACCAAAAATCTGAAATAGGCAAACAATTCTCAAAAAATAGTTTAAATAATTAAGCAGAAATATTTAACCCACAAAATTAGACTCATACCTTCAATTCATTTAATCTATCAACATAAATTTGCCTCGCACAGTCTTCTCCGTCCTCGTAAAGCCAAGTTTCCATATTATCTAACTGGCTGACATACCTATACATAAATTAATCAACATTAAAGAAGAAGACTAAATGTAGGAAATGAAGGAAAACAAATATTACAAAAAACAGAACTTAATTATCAGGGAGGAGATGAGTGGGAATTGTAGCTTATGTAACGATGAAAATATAAATAATTTGTATAAAGTTATGATTTTTAACTCATTCAATGAGGTAATAGCAAACTTAATCAAGATTAAATTAGATTTGATAATTTAGGATTTAATCCCACTTTTCTCTCTCTGGCAGGTGTTAAGTCTTTGATTATATTAAAGAGCAGTTGAAAAATTAAGCAGACAAACCATTTGACATTTTAGAAAATTTACAACCTTTAACAAATAAATTAACAACATACAATAAAAATAGCCAAATTGTTCTAAAATATTTTCACTTTTTAAACTCACTTATCTCTGTCACCAGCAAGAACAAATTGAGCCAAATCATCATCAACACTTATTTTTCCACGAAGATCATAAACGTACTCTTCAAGAGCATTCCTTGCATCTGAACGTTCTCTCTCCTGTTTATCATTTGCTATTAATTGGCACTGAAATAAAGCAGATAATTGTAAAAAATTGAAGTCAAGAACAGAAAATTCCTTAAGTTGACAGTACAAAACAAGAAAAGCTAAGTATTTTAACTGCATTATAAGAAACATTTTAAAAACTTTATTTACATATCCAAGAATTGAAGAAAGGTAAATATTTGTATTCGTATAAATGTACAGCATAAGTATACTTGTATAAAGATTGTTTCATGAACAAATAAGCTGATTTGCTTGCTTTTATTTATTATAAATTTCCATGAGATGTGTTCTCATCAGTGGCCCCAATTCAGTGTTCCATCCACTGAGTTTCTAATTGGTCTTGCAAAACTAGTCTTCACCAAAAACGCCTTCACCTTTAATGGTGATAACTATTTACAAATGAGGTACAGCCATGGGCACTAAAAAGGCCCCTCCTCCTTATGCCAGTTTATACATAGGCCAATGCAAAGGTTCCTGACCTTCCGTCCTCTGGAACTCCTTGTCTGGAAAAGATATCTGGATGATATTTTTATGATTTGGACTCAAGGACAGAAATCTCTATCCACATTCCTAGATTACTTGAATAAGGCGTTTTCCATATAGTTTAAATGGAATATATCAAAAAACAAAGATATTTTTTTGGATGTTAATATAAAACTAGTAGACAACCACTTCGTCATGGGTGCACATCAAGCCCACTAATAGACAGCAGTATTTACACTATTCCAGCTGTCATGCTCCACTCACCAAGAGGTTCTTACCTTACTCTCTCTTCTCTCGAGGCCACCGCACCTGTAATTCTCAAGAAACATTAAGAGAATTACTTAGGATCCCTAAAAGAATCTCTCCTTCAAAGGGATTGTCTACCCTAACTCCTCAACAGAAAAATCCTTCCTACAAACCGAACATTTCATCTTTAACATAAATCTCCTAATCTCGTTACTGAATATTTCTCCGGGGTAGAATGTATCAAGACCAAGATTCATGATGCCCTCTCAATTATTCAGAACAATCCATCCACCTGCTCCCTACTACCACAAAAACCTTGCATTACGTACAAGAAAGCACCCACCCTCCAAGATATACTAAACAGGAAAAAAAACTGTTAGTCAAAACCATAACAAATTTACCAAAACAAGGTACTTGGCCTTGTAACAAAAGCAGATGCTTAACGTGTCCAATTATAAAAACTGGCAACACGTTCTCCAGTGACAACACCCACTCAACATATAAAATTTAATCCTCATCAACATGCACATCCAAAAATTGTGTATGAGCTTCAAAGCAATTTTTGTCCCGATTTTTACGTAGGAAATTTTACTACACCCCTAAATCTCAGAATTAATAACCACAGAGCATCCTGTTCAGAACACAGCCCCCTCTTCCCATAGCAAGGCATGCTCAGAGTAATTTAATGAGTTTTAATAATGTTTTGAGTATGTGAACATGACCCGCTTTGAGTATGTGAACATGATGTGACGCTTGACGACACTAGTGGCATCTAGGTAGTCAGTATTCATGCACCCGTGTCAGAACAGAAACTTTGACTAGGAAAGCTGGCATTTGTAGAACGTTTTGAAGACAGTTAATGAAGCTATGGAAACCATGAAAACCCAATAATGTTAATAAGGATGAGGGATATACTTAAAGTAGAAACAGGGAACCAGCATTTTCAGGCAGGAAAGCATCAACCCAGCTACCAGCGATAACGAAAGTCAAATAAGTACCTCCAGAAATGAACTGATAAGAGCCAACCAATGGGAAGACAGACTTAGCTTTAGACACAAGTCCCAGGCACATAAAAAAAAACTTCTGAACCTGTAGACACTCTCATCCACCATTCAGCCCTGAAGAAGCGATCACAAGATGCCCAAGAAGAAGTGAATAAAACACATTTTGATATGAGTAAAGCCCAGAACAATCTATCAATGAAGGTCGTGAAAGACTTCAAGAACAAATGCCAAAATGATTAAATTTATTAAAAGCTTTGAATCTATAAAAAATAACAGATAGCATGTCATGTCATAATTGATTCTATTGCCTCCCTGACCTACATTACCCTTTTCTACTAAAAATTAAGTTGTGAAAAAAAGACCTTTTCACTATCTTAAATTGATACAGAAATGATTTGTTGATTCTATATTTTCAATTAAATAAAAAAAAAATTCCTACAACAGAATATAATAATAGTCACAATTAAAACATTGACCTTTACAATGCAGCCATTACTCCACTTAACTCCTCTATTTCTATGAGAGAAAAATACCACCTTGTGTTCATCCAAGAACCCCCAGTAAGAAAAGGCAAGCTCTATTGAGTGCCAAATTGTTGGACAGCATGGAAGGAACATTGGCAAAGCACGAAGAACGGAGGGACCTCCATGAAATTCTTCCCTACAATATCCTCAAGAATGAGGAAACCGTTTATTGAGTTAGACCACTGGGTGGTCCAACTCCTAAGCAGCCATGGGAACTTTGCAAGCAAGCCTCACTATTTCAAGAGAAGAGAAATTCTTGAAAAACCATGCATGCACCCAGCACGTTGTGCAGAGATGTCCGAAGTACAACTGACACAGGTCAAAGCTATAAAGCGTGCTGGGAACCCTATATATACATATAGAGCCCCAAGATCTCGTGGCGAGGGAAGAAAATTATCGCACCTGAGAGCTTTTGCTGGAGCATGGAGAGTGGAAACTGGAGGTTTCTAAGGTCTAAGCATGTGACCCGGAACCTAGGGATCAAGAAACTCATGGCATGGTAATAATGGAAACATAATCATGCAAGCCCCTGGGCTTGGGTTTTAGGAGGGGTTTTAGTGGGTATACTGCGATCCATAAGATCCAGGAGTCCTATAGTCTCCTAGTAATAAAGAGGCTGTGTAACACATCCCCCCCCCCCCAAAAAAAAAAAAAAAAACAGTGTACCTCTAACTCATGAAAGTCATTTATTAGAGTTTGTGAATAGCCATGTGTAACTGCAGCAATGGGTAACTCTATTGTCTTGGTTATTTGTTTTTTTTTCTTATTTTCTTTCTTCTCCTTTTCACCTCCCTTAGGCTCATTGGTTTCTTCACCCTGCAAAATTAAATAAATGTGTACAAATAGTATTAGAAGTAAAATATAAATAATCAAATAGAATTAAAGTTATCAAAACCTACAAAATATTTTATAGAGAAGAAACACCCATTTTTTCCACAATAATACAACAAAATAAAATAAGTCAGTAGCTTAGCAGAATGATTATACCTAATCCTTGAACTTCACATTAATATATAGACTAATTTATGTGCTTCTTCAACAAACTAATCAATATATATTGCTGTGCAGATATTTAAGGATTAGTTGTAGGTATGTACAAAATTATTACACATAGATCCTTTAAATTTGATAACCTGGTCAATAGACATTAATTATATATTATTTTGATTTAAATAGACAGTAAAATTAAAAGTTTTATTTGTAGATAAAGGTAAAATCTTGTTCTAAATATGTTAATTTTATCTATTTGATGTACTATAACTTCAGTGTAGAACTTGTTCAGATAAATGTATGAATAATTATATTAAAATACAAAACATTCTGTTTAAAACTACTTGTTTTCTTTATTACAATTCTCTCTTTATACCAGAGAATAATTCTCTCTTTATGATGATCATGAATATTTAGAGACATTACCATTGCTGTGAATATTTAGACACTTAGGCTCAAATTAAAGTTAACAAGTTGACTATATTTTTGAGGGTAATGCTGTACAATGAAGCTGTACTGTTTTTAAAGTGACAGTGCTGAAATGAATATAAAGTAACATTTCACTTTTTAAAATCTTTTTAGGCGCATTCACTGTTCCAGATTATTTAAGTTAATGATTAAGAACCCTGTATAATAACATATTCTATTTAAATTTCATTATATAAGCACAGTCCTAAATATAAAGCACTAGTGTCTTCAATTTGGAGTAGAGCTAAAACAGACATGCCTCTGGTATGATGTGTTTGTTTATATAGTGAAATATGACCGCCTAAGAAATTTACAAGCAAATCTATTAAGATGTGACAATTAATCTCCCTCGGAGATCTCTCCAAACATCACTATCGGTACATTTAAAGTTTTTATATATAACATCGACATTTATACCTTATATTGTTTCATATATGTATTGTTTAGTTTAATCTATAAATCTTTTTCTGTCATACAACATACCTTATCTCTATCTGTTCCAATTTAAAATTCTGTAAGTGTATTTGTGTGCATTGTATTTCAGACCTGATGATGACTTACAAGTCATCATATAATAATACCCAACAATTTTGGAGTATTTTTTTTTTTCTGATCCTGGCCAAAACCCGGACTAATTTCTCCAGCATAATACTCGTCGGCTAATGAACCTCCAATCATATAATATATTGATTTACTTTTTTATTTTATTTAATTTTACTGGACAAATTTTATTTAGTAAATTGATTTCTAATGTTATTCCTTGTGAATTTAAAAATAGATTCAGTAACATCATTAATTGTCACGTTAAAAGATATTTGATTTCCCTATGTTTAATTAAATTTTGTCATACATATTCTTTCATTATAACTTAAAAACTAGAAAATTACTTTTCTTCTGGTCTTATGGTCTTAGAATTCTTACAAGGAAGAGCTGGTCAGATTTTTTTAAAAATTATCTCTGAAATTTCAGTTAACAAAATATAAGATTAAAAAAAAAATTTATTACTTTACTAATTATAAATTATAAAGATCAACTTAATTTTAATAATTTGGCAATTTCGTGAAGAATTTCTAGAACTTTCAACCAAAAGAAGCTAATATGAATAATTCATTCATTAATTAATATTTACTATTCCGATAACTTTCCATAATTGCTATAAATATTTATTTTCCAAAAAATATAATTTGTTTCTGCAATATAAACATTCATTAAAATTAAAAATTATGTATGTCTTCAATATAAAAATTTCCACAGCCGCATCTCAACAAATCCTATAATTTCATAACTTTTTGCAATGAAATAAATTTTTGTACTCACACACACACACACACACACACGCGCGCGCACCCAATCCCACAAAATATGTCTTGAGAAGAATCTTATTACCTTACAGTCTTTGGATTTTACAAAAAAAAAAAAAAAATAATAAAAAAAATAATAGTTGATGAATAATTATACTAGAACATTCCATGAGACGTAATCCTGAGGAAAATACTTACTTTTCATCAAAAAGCAAATCTCTGTTGAATTTCATTAGACTAAACTAAATGTTTTCTCAGATGCGGTGAAAAATTTTTTGGTATTCGTATATGTCATTTCAGGTAACCCTAAAATTCATGTTCGCCCGATTTAATTTTTTTAACTAAATCAATGACATATTTAAAAAGAGTAGGCCAAATTTCATTAAGAAAAACAACTTATTGCTACTTCTAGAACAAACTTAGGATACAGGTAAACCCCCAATCCTAGTAGTTCAAATTTGCTGTTTTATTCCTAAAATATTTTATTATCA
The DNA here is from genome assembly GCA_000696205.2 of Oncopeltus fasciatus. NCBI lineage: Eukaryota > Metazoa > Arthropoda > Insecta > Hemiptera > Lygaeidae > Oncopeltus > Oncopeltus fasciatus. The sequence goes on along the minus strand of KZ807711.1, from coordinate 277,031 downwards.
TTAACAAATATATAATAAGTTCAATTAATCTTAACTCAATATTTTGCCCACTATATTGACATAAATTGTACTCCTACTCACCCACTCATAATCCACTCACATATTCATCTGATTTAGCAGCTCTTTAACGAAATCATATTTTCTTAAAAGTGATAAATTTCATTAAAAAACAATTAAGTGTGACTTATGAACCATGAAATTAATATTCAGAACAAATAAACCCCCGCTCCTAATAGTTCAATTTCATGAATTTTTAAATATTTTTTTAAAGAAATAAAAATCTCTGTTGATTTTAATTTCTCTAAAAAAAATATTATGCTGGCTGTACCAAAAAAAAATTGTAAACAAACATTTGACATTGTAGGCGGTAGGTCTTTTGGGGTAGCCACTTAATGACAGTTTAAAATTAAGGACTTATATGTTCAGATCAACAAAATTTTTATATTACCCTTCTGATGTAGATTGGCCAGGCAAAAGTGGATATAACACTATAATTTTCTGGAGAACTAGAAAATTATGTTTCGAGTTAAGTATTAATGAATGATAAGTAGTATAAGTAAAATAGCATTACATTTAATTAGTGTCTCAGAAAGAGAAAGGGAAAATGAAAGAGCAAAATTGTATTAATTTTAAAAAGATAAGTTATGGTTTGCTTTACAATATTTACTATTTGCTAGAGACAATAATCAACAATTCAAATGAGAGTACTAAATACAAACCTGTTCGGGTTGTCCATTCTGCTGAAGCTGTTCAGAGGACGATTGGTTTTGGCTATTTTGGTCAACTTCCATAGACTCTTCATCGCCTTCTGCTTCTCTTTTCTCCACTAAAGAAGCCCCCACTACAGAAACAATTCCATGGAGGTTGATTCGTGCTTTCACCTTTATCTTTGAAGACTCTCCTTCAGGATTAGGTTTCACATCTTTTATTGTAAACTGACCTAAAAATAAATATTTTTCAGTGGATACAAAAAGGTACAAAAGAAAAACAAATTAAAATTATTATATAAAAAAATATACGTTTAAAGCAAGTTTCTTTATCAAGTCTTTCTTTCTAAAGAATTTATGACTTCGAACATTATTCATTTTTAACAAATTCATAAATTATAACAAATTTATTAGATGGAAATATATCACTAATGGCAAATACAAATTATTTTACAATACAAATTCACTAAATTTATTAAATTATGAATGCATGGGATGTTTAAAGGATATTATAGCCCCCCCCCCCCCCCCCCAAAGCCTAAAAACATAACTCATTAAAACACATCCATAGGTTCTTTTTCTAGGCTTATTGTACAGAAAAGTTGTTTCTTGCCAAGCTTTTGCATGACAAGAATGTCCTCATTCTTCATTTAGCCCTAAGAAGCCATCATACGATGGGCGAAAGATTAGCAAAAAATAACTTTTTGCCATGTACAAGCCCGAAAGAAGAATCTATAAATTTTTCTAACGACCTTGAATGAACATTTTAAAAACATTTCATTAAAAATTCTGTTTAAAACTACTTGTTTTCTTTATTACAATTCTCTCTTTATACCAGAGAATAATTCTCTCTTTATGATAGACAGCAGTATTTACACTATTCCAGCTGTCATGCTCCACTCACCAAGAGGTTCTTACCTTACTCTCTCTTCTCTCGAGGCCACCGCACCTGTAATTCTCAAGAAACATTAAGAGAATTACTTAGGATCCCTAAAAGAATCTCTCCTTCAAAGGGATTGTCTACCCTAACTCCTCAACAGAAAAATCCTTCCTACAAACCGAACATTTCATCTTTAACATAAATCTCCTAATCTCGTTACTGAATATTTCTCCGGGGTAGAATGTATCAAGACCAAGATTCATGATGCCCTCTCAATTATTCAGAACAATCCATCCACCTGCTCCCTACTACCACAAAAACCTTGCATTACGTACAAGAAAGCACCCACCCTCCAAGATATACTAAACAGGAAAAAAAACTGTTAGTCAAAACCATAACAAATTTACCAAAACAAGGTACTTGGCCTTGTAACAAAAGCAGATGCTTAACGTGTCCAATTATAAAAACTGGCAACACGTTCTCCAGTGACAACACCCACTCAACATATAAAATTTAATCCTCATCAACATGCACATCCAAAAATTGTGTATGAGCTTCAAAGCAATTTTTGTCCCGATTTTTACGTAGGAAATTTTACTACACCCCTAAATCTCAGAATTAATAACCACAGAGCATCCTGTTCAGAACACAGCCCCCTCTTCNAAGAATTTTAAATGAAAATAGCAGTAGTCTTCAATTTAAATTTGAATAAAAAAATGAAAAATTTTAAGGGCTTTCAAATCAAAAACCTTAATACCAAATTTGGTGTTTTGAAAATTATAGGTAGCCCAGGAGGCATTATGAGCTACTTCCAAAAAAACCCATAGATTTCTCCTCTACCCATTCAGAATGGAAAATTTTATTTGCAGACATGCCCTCACACAAACACAATCGTGCACATGAGGCATAGATACATACACATGCATCTCACAAACAATACAGCCCAGTATTTTAAAATGCTCTGGTGTTGAGTGCCTGGGTCTTGGCAGTTAGTTCAGGCTGAGTGCATTTTCTACCTGTTAAGAAACCAACTCACCATGTAAGTTTAAAATACTTTTATGTCCTTTAGCGTACAATACAAGAAAAGCAAATGAATTTAATGAAATTTAGTGCAAAAAGAGGAGAGCCAAATATAAAAATGTTACCCAAATTGAGGTTTTTGCGTGTGCGCACCCACACACACACACGTGATTTTTTTTTTTCCAAAAAAGGATAAGTAATGCAGATATCAGTATTTTAAACTTTGACCTCTCTCTAAACCCTCCTCCCACCATAATCCTTGAGATTTCACAAATTAAAGAGCTCATTGAATAGTTAGTAAATAGAAGTTCAAATATTTAACTTAATTTCATTATTTTAAAAATTGTGGATACTAGAGCATGTGTGTGTACTTGCATACGTATGTGTGTGTATGTGTAAAATTTTGATCAGACCGTATTTTCAGCTTCTTCAATGTAGGATTGGTGAAGATTTAATAAAAAAATTCAAAAGTTACATCCTGGAACCAATATGAATAGCTTGATTTCCCTACCTGCTTAGTTTGTTCAACTCCATTGTTACAGACATTTTATTACATAAATTTTGAATATTATTGAAGAAGTGGATTCATGTTTTTCTCAAATTAACTATTTTTGTAAAAATAATCTTAAGAATTTAAATAAAAATAAAATCTGATTTTTCTATCTCAGCAATCAAAAAAGTAAATTTAGATAAACAAAACATTCACAAATTAATCAATATTTAATTTTAATTATACTACAATATTTAATTTTAAAACTTAATATTACAAGGTCAAGTTCAGTGCAAGACATCCAGATTTTTGTTTTCACTGTTGATATCAATCTTGCTATAAAAAAAATATAATTTTACTCACCCATCTTCTTTATTTGCAGCATCCCAGGATAAGCAAACTGAATATGGGTACACATCTCCAATGGAGAATTCTCTAACTCTCACTGCAGGTGATAACATAGCACACTGAAGTGCACAACCCCTTGCTACAGCTTCATCTTGATTTAAAGTTGTTGAAGCTGTTTTTTTAAAAACTGCCTTAATAAGCTCCTTAATGGCAGGAATTCTAGAAGATCCTCCAACTATTTCTACACTATGAATTTCATCTAACTTCAATTCTGAAAGAAAAAAAAAAATAATACAGACTTTTAATAAAAATGACAACAGACTGCGATGAGAAAAAGATGATTTCATTGAATATAGAATAAATTGATACTGAGAAGTTAAGATCAGATATTTTTATAAATAAAACCGACAAGCTGAATAACTAACATGGTTTACAAATATTAATTTAGTTGAGGTTTATTATCCCACGTAAATTTTAAACAATTAATGCGACGGAATAGAATAAAAAATCTATCTGTCCCATCCAGGACTCGTACCTGGATTTCCTGCTTTCCGGGCCAGATAACTTATTAAATTCCCAACACACTAGCGAGAGCCTAACCCACGAGGAAGACGAATACATTGTCTTATGCTCGAAGGAGCTGACATTGTCTAGCTATTTATCGACAGGAGATCCAGGTTCGAGTCCTGGCTGGGACAGATCGATTTTTTATTCTATTCCCTCGCATTAATTGTTTAAAATTTACATGGTATAATAAACCACAACTAAATTAAAATTTATAAATAAAAATAAAAAGTAAATAACGAGTCAACAAATAACTTGACAATGTCAGCTCCTTCGAGTTTAAGACATGGTATTCGTCTTTCTCATGGGTTAGGCTCTCGCTATTGTGGTGAGAATTTAATAAGTTATCTGGCTCGTACCCGTGGTGCAACGGAAGCATACCAGCCTGGAAAGCAGGAGATCCAGGTTCGAGTCGTGGCTGGGACAAATATATTTTTTATTCTATTCCCTAGCATTAATTGTTTAAAATGGTTTGAGTTTAAAAATTAAAAACATCTTAGAAAAATAAAAAATTGTAATATGCTAATAGAAATAAAGACCATGAAAAAACAAGATAATTTTGGCCAATTTCAATGAAACTTAGCTACTGAGCCATTCTTATGACACGATATTTAAAAAACTAAAATTTAGATATAATACTTTTTTTGCATTATAATCAATTTGTCAAATAAATAAAATCATTCAAAACATAATATCGACTAAAGCAAATAATAACTTTGAAAACTTGTGTTCAGAAATGAAATATGTACACTCAATAAATGTAAACCTTACAAATAAGGGAATCCTTATAATCACCTAGTTATTGATTTATATTTGTTTTTATAGTTTTTACAATATTCAAAAATTGAAAACCATATTAAATAGCATAATTAATAATTTGTTTCCTTATAATGATAATTTCACAAAGTGTTAGAATTTGTCATTTAATGATATTAGTTGTGGTATGTAATCCCATGTTAAATTTTATACAAGAAATTCAAAGGAAGCCAACAAAAAATCTTACTACCACAGCCGGGACACAAACCAGCGGGCAAGAATGCTGACCACTGCACAAACGAAGCAGGCTAGATAATCTCTCCAAGAGGTCAGCATACTTGCCTGGAAAGCAGGAGACTCGAGTTCGTATCCCGGCTGAGGTAGTAAATTTTTTTTTTCTGGCCCCCTTTGTATTTCTTGTATAATATTTGTTATATAGTATTAAAATAATAATTTGACTTTTTTTTTTTTTTTTTTTTTTTTAGTATCAGTTTTAAGTGGTTGATTAATAGAACATTGTCTTTGATCTTGTTCTTTAATTTCTAACAATCTTATTAAACATTTGTATATATTCAACTATAAACAAACAATACTATTTGTAGTATTGTTATAATTCCAATATCCCTCTTACAAATCAAAGATCAGGACTTAGATAGTTTTGCAGATATCATTCATTAATATAGACGTAACTGAAATAGGCTTTAGTTTATGAAAATCCATTACAAAATCCAACAAAACATTACCTCTCCCAATAAAATAGCTGAAAATTAAGGTTAATAAATTAAAGCTGCTTTACTAACATATTTTGTTTGGCATATTTTGAATAACCTGCTTATTAGGAAGCCTGTGACAAGAAATCTAGTTACAATAGTTGGGTTAACTTATTTGGCAATTTAGACATATTTGTTTCAAACAGAAAAACAATCAGAAATCAGTTATCAATAAACAAAATCAGTGTTGACTTTCATTTCTCTAAACTAAATATTAAGCCCACGAAATAAAACTAATAATAAAATAAAAATATTAATAATTTTTCAAATTGGCCTACCTTGAAATCTCTACTCCCTTACTCGAATAAAAACATAACAAAACCAAGTAGAACTAGGCTCAAATAAAATTTTTTTGTTCTTTTACTTTAGGCAAGGTCTGCCCTAATTAAATTACATTTCAAATTTAACTTGACAAAAAGTTATATTTTATACCCATTATCTTCTTCATAACACCCATTATAAAACATGATTTAAAGGAAATTTTTCAATTTAGCCTTCCAATAAAACTATATCTATATCTCCCTCAACCAATTAAAATGATTAACAAATCTAAAGAATGATTAGTGAATAATAGCTTTATACTAAACTTAATTTTTTTTTCTCTATTTTTGAAAATTTAAGATAAGAGTTTACACTATTTATGTATTAATTTTATTGTATATTTTTATAAACTGCTGATGAAGAATTCAATAAAATCAACTAAAACAGTAAGAAATAACTTGATTCTCTACTTACTTGATTCTTCAAGACACTTTCGTAATGTTAGTTCCACCCTATGCAGCAAATGAGAACATAGTCCTTCAAAATCAGCCCTGTAGAAAACAAAATTATATTTATAAATAATGATTGGATTTGTGTAATGAAGAAGATGATATTGCATTAATTTTTTTTTTTTTTTTTTTTTAAGATAGCTTGCTTCTTTTTTACGTGAGTCTCAGCGTTCGTACAATGAACCTAGTCAATTTTATTTTTATGCAATAGTGGATTTTTAGTTTATGAAGTCTGAGTCCTTTTAGAATAAATTTTATTTAAAAATGATTATATAAAGTTCACAGTTAATTTTGATAATTAACTTTATACAAGATGATAAGCTTCTAAAATTGGTGAGAAAATTTTAAGTACTTTTCGAATGACAGATATACTACAATATTTAATTTTAAAACTTAATATTACAAGGTCAAGTTCAGTGCAAGACATCCAGATTTTTGTTTTCACTGTTGATATCAATCTTGCTATAAAAAAAATATAATTTTACTCACCCATCTTCTTTATTTGCAGCATCCCAGGATAAGCAAACTGAATATGGGTACACATCTCCAATGGAGAATTCTCTAACTCTCACTGCAGGTGATAACATAGCACACTGAAGTGCACAACCCCTTGCTACAGCTTCATCTTGATTTAAAGTTGTTGAAGCTGTTTTTTTAAAAACTGCCTTAATAAGCTCCTTAATGGCAGGAATTCTAGAAGATCCTCCAACTATTTCTACACTATGAATTTCATCTAACTTCAATTCTGAAAGAAAAAAAAATAATAATACAGACTTTTAATAAAAATGACAACAGACTGCGATGAGAAAAAGATGATTTCATTGAATATAGAATAAATTGATACTGAGAAGTTAAGATCAGATATTTTTATAAATAAAACCGACAAGCTGAATAACTAACATGGTTTACAAATATTAATTTAGTTGAGGTTTATTATCCCACGTAAATTTTAAACAATTAATGCGACAGAATAATTGTTAATAATTAGTATAATAAGCTATCTGGCTAGTCCCGGTGGTGCAAGTAGTAGCATACTGGCCCGGAAAGCAGGCGATCCAGGTTTGTGTCCTGGCTGGGACAGATACATTTTTTTTATCCTATTTCCTCGCATTAATTGTTTAAAATTTACGTGCGATAATACACCACAACTAAATTAATATTTATAAATAATGATCAGTGAGCATTTCCATGTGCATTGAACTTGAGTTAGTCTGCGTCTTCTGTATTCCTCACAAAAGAGACACTTAATCTTCAGCGAGCCGCCAACTGGCCAGAAAACCCTTCTCGAGGCACCGTCCGAAAAATGGTTCTTTTTTTTTTCCACTCGTAAACCGCAAAAAGAAGGAGGGCTTTAAAATAAGAGGATAATTAAAGAAGGCCATACAGCTGAAGAGGTCCCGAGTCTCTACAAAGCTGGGGCCGTTCTTCTCAAAGGAAATATCTACAACAAAGGCCTTCAAATTCCACGTACTGTAGCTTGGAAATACCGCTTAACTCACTTTAAGATTAACTGCTGAAATTCTGCTACAGGCAATACCTTTAGTACAAAATTACCAGCTATGAAAACACGGCTCTCCGAAATTCCAAGGGATTTTAGGAAGGGAAAAATCCCACAAAAGTGGCACTTCTCAGTGCATAGTGTCTTGGTGAACTCTTCAATGTTCCCAAATCTTATTATTCTTTCAAATCTACTCTTATTAAAAATTTGCCTACTAAAATATAGAATGATTTTATTAAACTTTGAGAAAAATTAACTTGGTGGTTTTTAGTGTTTATAGAGAGCACCAGCATGGTAAACCACAAATATCATAATCCTTTTCACTAATATCACTAATGATTTAATCCCCTTTTTATCAGTATATATGCTTGAACTTAAAATTTTGAATGGAAAATTTTTGNATATATATAAAATATATTCTTAGGTAATTCTTAGGTTCTTACCAATGTATGATTGATGATGATCTGTTCAAAATTTTGAAGACCAAGCCAATAAGCCATTAGATGAACATTAACTTGATTTCCTCACAGGAAATCTACTAGAAACCTTGAATAAAATGTTTGTGTTTTGCAGTAAAAGGAAAAAGCTTCTATTGCTCAACAGGTTGAATACCTCTATGTATTTTATAAATTTTACAGTAAAATTTGGGCACAATTTAATCAATGTGGACACCTGCAGATATAATATCTTAATAATTTATTTTCTTCTATTTAGATGAAATTTCTACTAAACCAGTCAAGGACTATCTACAGTGTACAGTTTTTAGAAGTCAAAGATCGTTCAGAGCAACTTCCCACCACAAAACTGATTAAACTGGAGAAATCAGTCAGGGTTTCGACCAGATTCAGAAAAATAAAATACTCTAAAATTGTAACTGAGGGAGGTTTATGGTCACATCTCTGAGTGCAGAGCTTAACTGACATAACCATAAAATAATCATTTACATAACACTAGTTTTCAAATTGTAGGTTTACCTTCACAAACATTCCCTCAAATTATTTTGAACTTTTTAGCTCTGCACTCAGGGATGTGACCATAAACCTACCTCAGGGATCTCTCCAGACATTACTATCGCCCTGATGATGACTTACAAGTCAAGTCGAAACGTCGGAAATAATAAAATAATTACTTAGCAATTTTTGAGTATCTTATTTTTCTAATTCTGGCCGAAATCCTGACTAATTTCTCCAGTATAAAACTGATTAAAATGCCGAAAATCAATCTAGTGGGAACAGCCATCATTCATTGGAATCTTCCTCAAGACAATGGCATAAATCACACCAGCACCCTGTCTACCTATCTGTGAGCAGCTAACCCAACAAGACCTCTATTTCAATTATTGGGACTCATTGGGGACAATATGTTTTCCCAAATTATATTTNCTAAAAGGCAATTGTTTTCCTCACAAATTATATTTGCTATTATTATTTTGCTGAACAATAATTTAGATTTTAATGGAATGTATTTTTGTATCTTTAAATAATGATACAATAAAGCATAAGCTTTATTGTATAATAAATATATAAATTTATAGATAAATATAAATTTATCTTAATATGTGCACAAGCTTTTGAGTATATTGCATACCTTTTCATATCTCCATGAACATCTTTGTCATCCATAAAGCACTCAATATTCATTGGAAGAGTAGTTGAATTTGCAGACATTTGTTTTTTAAGTTTCTCAACTTCTGTCAGGAGTCGCAGATATGCTCTGGGATTTGTGCGGGGTTGTATTTTATATTTAGTTTCAAATTCATTAGAAAAATGTTCGGCAAGAATTAGGTCAAAATCCCTTCCACCAAGATTGTTATCATAAGCACTTGCAAGCATCTGTAATAAATGAAAATGTTATTTTATGGATATTTTTAGCCAATGAGATAGTAACAATAAAAATTAAGGAAAAGTATTTTTTAGTGGTAATAGATAAATATAAATAGGTTAGGGTTACACTAAGCCATATATTCAATTGTCAAAAAATTACATCAAATATAAAACTTCATGAATATATTTTTTCGAATAAATAAATGAAAATGAACTCATTACCTCCTAAACTTCTCAAATTATTTAACAACTCACAGAAAGTACTAAATTAGTAATATTCCTCTACCCATATAATACTAATATTTCTAATATTGCAATGCAATTTTAATAAGCTTCAATTAAAGTCAATGGCCCAAAAAATTATAAATTTTTATTAATGAACTGTAGCTTATTAAAATGATTGTTTCTTATCATGAATGACTATATATTTACTAATTAAATATAAGAAACAAAATCCATGAAAGTTCACTGGATAACAAATCATACTCCCACGAATTTGCTTCACATAGTGTCTTAAAACAGAGGAAAATTAATGATTCAATCTCTCATAAACTATCAGAACTGTGAAAATGATAAATACAATCCCGCATATAATAAAAAGAACAGGGAAACGTCCCAGAGGGAGACCCAGAACTCAATGAACTGACTACGTCTCAAGTGTAGGAGAGAAGAGAGGAAAATATTGGAATGCCATAAGGGCGCTGGCTCGGGATCGGGAGGCTTGATTTGCCTGGACTGAGGCACCTCCACGCTGAAAGGCACTAAGGAGGAAGAGAAAGAAGAAGAATGTATGAAGTTAGAAAAAGCATTTCTTTTTAACAGCTATCATTAATAGATATCCGCCATATAAAATTCATGATAATCGAAAATGATTAAGTACTATTTCTTACAATGCACATCAGTAAACCCTTTGTGTGATGCTAATATTTTAGTCAGTTTCACCATTAAGTGGAATATTTATTATCAGAATTGAATTTTTGAAATTATTAAAGAAATCTTAGATGAAAATATAATTTTAACTGATGACATAATCCCTTAACCACTAAGATATAATTTACATGATATAATTAATCATAAAGCTTAAAAGAAAGCTGAATCATTTTGATTAATTTAAGATAGAAAACATCATAATCTAAATAATGGATATAATGTAATATTAGGCTAGAAAAAATCCTAATCTGAGGTTGCCAAGACCCACAGAAGGGTTGTAGCACCACATAGGGTAGGTGGGTAGCAATTAAATATTTAATATTGTTTACACCTTTTTGAAAATTTCTTTTTATAATATGAGTAAGAAAATCTCGTATATTTTAAACTATTTTTAACCCCTCTCTCAAAATTTCCTCAACAATAAAATGATTCATAAATTGTAGAGAAATGTCAAGTGTATACTCAAAAGGCTAAACAATTATCAACAAACCTTAAGTTTTCCACGGTTGAAAGCACAAGCTGAAACCTGCAGGGAAGCTTGCCCACAGTCCACAAAGACCACATTTCTTGGTTTCTCATCAGGGCCAGGTAAATCTTCCTTGTAAATACCATAAGTGAGAGCTGTAGCTGTGGTTTCATTCATTAACCTTAATACATTAAGTCCAGTTATTTGAGCAGCATCCAGAAGAGCTTTCCTTTCAGCATTCGTGAAATATGAAGGTACCTGGAAAAGGATTAAAGAAGTGTTAATTTTATTAAACTTAATTCAGCTAGAAAATTATCACAAGTAGCTCTGCCGTGTGAACAGACTTATCTTTTCTTCTTGTATGCTAAAACAATCACCACTTTCCAAAATAATATTTTAATTTAAATACCTTTTTTAAATCAATACATCAATTTGAAATATACACTTTTAAATATAGTATATTTTCTAGATATAAGTTTCATTTATTTAATAAAAGTATAGCTAATTTTAATAAATGAATAAGCAAAATATAATATGTCAACTACAACAAAAGCACACTTATATTGATATTTCCTGGATGCCTTGTTTAAGAGAGTTTCTTACTTTTAAAATCTGTAATTATCACAAACATAATATAAACGTCCTGTGTACTCAAGCTGTTTGAAAAAATTTAAATCTGAATGGTAAAATTATTAAAAGTGAACTGAAAGCTTAAAAAGATAAAAAGTATCAAGAGGCATAAATTTTCAATTTATAAAAATACCAATTTTCTGCCAGCAATCCAACTAGTCCTCTTTTTATGTCAATGATTTTTTTTTTTGGCAAAGCTCAACAAGTAAGCTAACTCCAAGTCATAGATCCCATCATCATAGTTAAGACAACTAGGTATGAGGAATTAACAGTTCTCAAAGATCAAAGGCTGAACCATTCTTCCTTAAGTTCATTAGCTTAGATAAAGGGGTTTACGATACAAAAATTTGCACAGTAATAAAGAAGAAATCTCTTTAAGAGTGAAGATTGCTAGTCTGGTTAAATGTTCCACAAATATTGGAATTTATTAATCATTTTTAATAAATGCCCCTTTACATCGAGAAGATGGTTCCTGGGCCTCTTCTGACAAAGACAAGGCCCAAATGTTTGCCCAGCATCTAAAGCAAACATTCACTCCTCATCAAGATCCCGATAACTTGTCCAATAACGTGGAGGTTGAGGAGTCACTGGATATACCATTACCAATGTATTTACCGATTAAGGCAGTGACACCTTCTGAGGTCAAGTACATTATAAACCATCTGTCTAAGTGCAAAGCACCCGGCTATGACCTTATCACTGGGCTAATACTTCGAAATCTACCCTAAAAGGCAATTGTTTTCCTCACTTACCTCTATAATTGAGTCCTTCGAACCACCCAGTTTCCACACCTCTAGAAATTTTCTGAAATAATCCTACTTCCCAAACCCGGAAAATCTTCTTCTAACACATTATCCTATCGACCAATTAGCCTTCTTCCTTTACTTTCCAAGGTATTTGAGAAAGTTCTTTTAAAAGGAATAATACCTATAATAACTTCCTTAAATATTCTTCCTTATCATCAGTTCGGCTACTGATCCCATCATTCTACTGTCCAGCAGATGTTTCGCATTGTAGACTTTATTTCCTCTTATCTCGAGTGAAAATAATTTTGTCCTGTTGCATTCTTAGATGTCACTTAAGCATTTGACCGAGTATGGCATACTGAACTATTATATAAACTGAAATCCATATTTCCAAGTACCATCTACCTAATCCTGATATCTTATCTTTCTAACAGTTTCTTAAGGTTCCGGCAAGGATCAGATTACTCCGAACACTACCCTGTGAAAGCAGGTGTTCCACAGGGCAGTGTGCTTGGACACATCCCTACTCATCCTAATACTCTTTAAGCCCTCTTTGCAGATGACAAAGGGATCCTCTCCTCCCACACTGATTACAAAACCACTTCTAACATTTTACAAAACCACCTTGATGCTTTTCAGCAGTGGTGCAGTAAATGGAGAATTAAAATAAATGAGTCCAAATGCGTACAAGTAAATTTTCAACTAAGAAAAGATTCTCCTGATAATGTTACATACAATAACATCCCTATACCTCTCTCTTGGGTTCCACCTTGACTTACGACCCAACTGGAATGAACATACTAAAATCAAACAACAAGAACTCAAGAGACGCCACGGACTCTAATACAGCCTTATAAATTGGCACTCACACCTCAAATTAGAAAATAAACTGACCATCTACAAGAACATAATACGACCAATCTGGACGTACGGTGCAGAACTGTGGGGTGCCGCTAAGCCTTGCAATATCCAACGAATACAATCCTTTCAGTCCAAAATTCTCAGAATAATTGCTAATGCTCCATATTAAGTGTCCAACTCTACCCTTCATCACGACTTTAATATTCCTTTTGTCGAAGACCTTATCTCCACCCGCTTCAAGCTCTTCCATAGTAAATTCTAATTTCATCCCAACCCATATGCCCAATCCCTGTCATCGGACTCCAATCCTCACAATCCTCCCCTGCGACTAAAACGGAGATGGCATCGCGACCTACTGGGCCTTAATGCGTAAACTTATTGGGAGTGGGGTCGATGGGCCCCTTCTCCCTGCACAGTGATGACCATTTATTTGTTTTATTGTTGATATTATTTTTATTTTATTTTTATAATGAAGTAATTTTTTTCTTTTATTTTATTTATATTTTTTTTATATATGTATATTTATTTTAAGTCATCAAATAAAGAAATGTTAAGCAACAGAATGTAATAAATAAAGATTTATTTAAACTTAAAAAAAAATTTTTAATAAAAATTAACCAGAATGATACAAATATAATTCTTAGTCTAATATAAAGATATACTTACAGAAATTACAACATCATTCACTTTAGTTTTCAAAGCCTGTTCAGATATTTCCTTTAATTTAGTAAACAACATGGCAGTAATTTGTTCAGGGGTAAATGTATGCTCCTCCTCCATGTAGTTAACCTAAAAATGATACAATAATTAATAAACAAAAGAATGTAGCATTATTATAATAACTTACATAATAGTAATAGAATAATGTAATAATTGGCAGTTTCTTACACTCAAAAAAGATTAGCTGAACAGGAGAAAATCCTCTTCCTGCCTGGTATTGCTTATGATAATGATATATCAAGCATAATATTAATATTACAGTAATGAAACTCTACAGGTTTGTTTATTGCTATAAACAAAAAAAGTGTTTTATAGCAACTTAAGTTAAAAATAACTAAATTATTAACTTTACAGTTGAGAAGCCACAACTATTTGTTTTTTTTAAAATGAAATTGGGCGAATAACTTTGAAATGTTAATTGAAAAACTAAGTTAATATTAAAGTAAAATCAGACGAATAAGAGTTGAAATGTCAAGTGCGAGTACAAGTCTATCTGCTGTAGAGGGCGTAATAAAAGAGTGTATAAAAAAAAATTACTATTTTATCAAATTCCAGATTTTAAAGGTCTTTAAAATGTGTTTTAATCCTATTTAATACTTGCCAATACTTAATAATCCCTTTAGAGCATTCTCTAAGCTTGCTAAATCCCTTAATTTCTTTTTTAAAAAAAAGCCTCAGTTTAGTTAATTGTTTAAAAGAAGAAACATAAAAGTGTCCTACAAAATTCTCGTAATTATAGGGCATTACTGGGAAAATAATTTTACAGTCACAGAAGCAACTTGTGAAATTATTAAATATGGATGGGAATGTGTCCTTAACCAGCACACTGAGCGTCACTGGTTTAAAAATTTAGCAGTAGAGATACGACATTTGAAAGGAAGAAGGGCTTCAGACGACCTACAATTAATGGCTAGATTGCGATCAATCTGCTTTTCCGGTTACTGCAAGGGGGCAATTTGAAAAACTCCATGCTTTTGCTTTTGCATTTTTGAAATTTTGTACGTGTCATTCATCACAAATTTGTTCAAGATGGATGATTTCTGAACTCTACTGCAAACAACTGGAAAGATTGTACACAAAGTTATCTTAGCATTATCCTGCAAGGGGGCAATTAATCTCACATAAAAGAGGGCTTATCCTCACACTTCCAGTTGAGCTGAAGAAAAGTTTAAGGAACTTCTTGGATTCGAACTCCTGCCTCATCCACCATATATAGTAATTTTATTAAGAGCCATCCGAATGAATGGTTTCAGCATGGGAAAGAAAAATTAGCTAGCAGATGGCTAGTGATGGCAGATAGCAAATATTAAAAATTTAAATATTAATAATATTTTTCATTAATGATAATACAAATATTTTGATAAAAAATGTTTTGTTTTTGTTTTGTTTTTTAATAACCCTTTAATTAGTTTAGTACAATGAAAGTCAGTATATATTTGATTAACAATAACATTTTTTATTTATCATTGGATAATTTTGGAGGATTCTATGATATGGCAAGCCTAAATAAAAAATTTTCACCAAGCTCCTATAAGACGGCGGAACTCAACGGGAAAAATTTTTAAAAACCAAGTCATAAAAATGATAAGGGTGAAATGGTTTATGATTAGTTGGCCGTCTCGAATATCGTGTGAGAATGGTCGGGGTTTCGGCCAGGAAGAAAAAAATATACACCACAATTTGCAGTAATATTTTTTATTTGTGCCAACGTTTCGGCTTAGCTAGTAAGCCATCATCAGGGCAATGGCATTGGGTGGAGAAATCTCCCCAGGGAGGTGTCTGTTCACATTGTAAACTGCAGAAACTACTGAAAAGTGACTCTCACTTTTCAGTTGTTTCTGCAGTTTACAATGTGAACAGACACCTCCCTGGGGAGATTTCTCCACCCAATGCCACTGCCCTGATGATGGCTTACTAGCTAAGCCGAAACGTTGGCACAAATAAAAAATATTACTGCAAATTGTGGTGTATATTTTTTTCTTCCTGGCCGAAACCCCGACCATTCTCACACGATAAGGGTGAAAGTAAAAAAAGTGGAGACCTCCCAATGAAAATAATGATACTCATTATAACTACATTGATAAGACTTAATAAGGTAATATAATTTATTTTTCCTCCATCATCAATATAATAAGTAAAAATTTAAATTGCTTCAACTCCCTCATACATCAATCCACAAAAATAGAAGTTAAAATTTATTAATGCTTTGCTGCTGCGATTTACTATTTTTATCAGAAAAAAAACCTTAAAATTCTAATTACAAATTAATAAAGAAAGAATTTAATAGTAAGATGAAAAATAAAAATATTACAAATCTTCAATATATACAAATAAAATTCTGCTGTCCTTAAGTATAGATGTAAGACCTACGCATATAACAATATCCCCTAGAGTTATATGTACCAAACCAATACTATTATATCCATTAGATAATATACTTCTAGACAAGGAAAATGGAATTAAATTTATTACAATAGTTTTTAAGTTTTCTTCTATGCCGATGCAGTTAATAATTTTAAGACATAAAAATAAGTTAACGTATAGCATAATGAAGAAATGTCTTTTAATTATTTTATAATTCATAAACATAATGCTTTTAATTGCATGGAACTGTAATGAAGTTAGAACACAATATGAAGAACTTAAACTACTAATAAACGAAAACATGCCTGACATAATATGCTTACAAGAAACTAAATTAACCCCAAATATACACTTAACTGTAAAAGACTATACAATCTACAGAAAAGATAATGAAATAGAGGAAGGTAACAAAGCACATGGAGGGGTTGTCATAGGTGTTCGGAAAATATTTTTTCTGAAGAACTGCAAATTAACACCCCTTACAAGCAACTATAGTTAAAATAAAAATAGGTTTTTTTCTAACCATATGCAATTTAAACCTTCCTCCAAAAGAACCCTAAAATGAACAGGCACTTGTACAGCTAATTAGAAGCCTGCCTTCTCCCTACATAGTTATAGGAGATATGAATGGCTCACACTACTCCTTGTACCCAGCCAGGACCAACTCTAGAGGGAACACGTTGAGGCAAATAATAGATGTCACTGATTCCTTGTTTTTCAATACCGGCTTAATAACATTTATCTGCCCTAAAACAGGTACCAGGTCTGCAATAGATCTGGCATTTGGCTCACCTAACTTAGTTAATCACTTAACATGGGACGTATGTCAAGATCAGTACGGGAGTGATCATTTTCCTGTTTAGCTTGCATTCAAAACAGAAATGCGCAATTGCCTTTCAAAATTATTGGAAAAAATTATTAACAAACGCCTAATGTGGACAATTGGAAAATACAATTTGCTATCTCCCATTTTAAGTGGTTTCAGAAAAGGTAGATCCACTACTGATCAATTAGTCACAATGGAAACTGAAATACTAAATACCTTCTTCGGAAGAAACGAAGTCGTGGGGATATTTTTTTATATCGAAAAGGCGTATGACACAGTAGACAGAAATCTAATCTTAAGGATACTGTTCAAATGGAGTATCAGAGGATCGCTAGCGAATTTTATAAAAAGCTTTCTCATGAGAAGGTATATCAGAGTAAGAGTTGGAGAATCAACTTCTGAACGCAGAGAAATCAATAATGGTATTCCACAAGGAAGTGTACTAAGCTGTACGTTGTTCGCGATCGCAATAAACTCAATAGCTGAGATTATAACCAAATCAATTAAGGCGTTCCTTAACGAACGGAACTTAACCATAGTCCCAAGTTTTCAAAATCAAGAATGAATGTGACGAATTATGCAAAATGTACTGAACAAACTACAGGACTGGTCAGAGAAGAATAATCTCCATTTTTCTTCGGAGAAGACCAAATGTTTGATGTTCTCACATAAACAACATGACTACCCAGAGTTCATAATGAATGGCCATGTACTCGAGTTTAAAGATGAGGTCAAATTCCTGGACTTAGTCCTCGATAAAAACTTACGTGGTTGCCGCACATAAAATATCTACTATCTGAATGTCATAAACGACTCAATCTAATGAAAGTTCTTGCCAAGACTTCCTGGGGAGCTGATCAAAATACTATGTTAAAGCTGTTCAATAGCCTTATTCGAGCAAAAATAGATTATGGGAGTCCAGTATATTCATCTAAAGTTCAGTAGTAAACACTTACTCTTTTTAGATTCAATCCACCACACAGGAATAAGACTTGCAACAGGAGCCTTCAAGACCAGCCCTATAAAGAGTCTTTGCGCTGAAGCTTCTCTCCACCTCTCATTTTCCGGCACCAAGAAATAGTCAACTCATATGTTGCCAAAATAAAATTGCAGCCTACAAATTTAGCTTACCAAAGCATTTTTAACCCAAGATTCTACAGGTTATATGAATCCAACTAAAGACTAGCAGCTTCATAAGAATCAGACACAGGGCACTTATATCAAAATTCAAGAATATGCCTCAGAACAGCCAGAATCTCTTGAACAGCCTCCATGGAAGACTCAAACACTTAAATAGACTTAACTCTTAAAAACAAGGATCCAAATTTCATAGTTACCAGTTTTTATGCAGTTTTAGGAACGTACTCTGACTTTGACATCATCTACACTGACGGCTCTAAAGACAATGACAACGTTGGTTCTGCTATTATATACGAAGGAATAACTAAAAAATACAAGTTGCCCACGTATTCTACAATATTCACAGTGGAATTACATGCATTACATGAAGCAATCAGCTGAGCCAACAATAAATTTCTAATTTGTACTGATTCTTTGTCTGCCTTAAAAGCACTTCAAAATGATAAGAAAACAGGACTTACAATTAACAAAATAAAAAGTTATCTTGAAATTTTGAACAATTTAAACAAAATTGTTCAGTTTTTATGGATTCTTTCACATTCAGGAATAGCAGGAAATGATGCAGCAGACAAAGCAGCGAAAGTGGCAGCTAAGATGAACATTCCTCCTATAAATATTTATGAGGTAAGTGACCTATAATCATGTCTTAGGAAAAGAATAAGAGAAAACTGGGAATCTATGTGGTCTGAAATTCCACTAACGAACAAATTGAGAAGAATAAAGCCGACAACCAGAACCTGGAGAAGTTCAGAAAGGAGTAATCGGAAAAAAGAGGTGGTGATGACTAGGTTGAGGATTGGTCACACAAACTTAACCCATGTACACATAATAAATAAAGTAGCTCACCCTACCTGTCAAAGTTGTAAGGAACCACTAACTGTCAACCACATCCTTGAAGAGTGCTCAGCACTCAACAAGTATTTTAACAAGCATGGCATACCTAGAAATGCAACGGCCATACCAAGTGACTCATCAGAATCTAGTAATAAAATTATTGATCTGTTAAAAGATGCTAACCTATTTAACAAAATACAAATGATAAAAATAAGTGTACATAAATGTAAATATATATATATGTAAAAAAAGTGGAGACCTCCCNGTTTGGACATCGTTTAATTGTGTTTCGATATATATACTTTTATGACTAGGACTTTTATAAATAATATTAATTACTTTGGTTATAAAAGAATAAAAGAAATTATGGCAATAGTTAAAATTTATAAATTAGGTGATTTCCTCAGCATATTAATGTTTATCTTCATTATTATTTCTATTCAACAAAGTATGAAAAATAATTTGATATTCTAGTATAAATGGTTTTTGTTAAAATTTAAGAATCTATCATGACGTAAAACATGTACAAAAGTTTTAATTATTCAATGACTCAAACTATGATAGGCATATGATTTCTTGGGTAACAATTATCTAACAGTATTAGTTCAAATGGAGAGTTTTTTGACCGCAGAGATTAAGTAAATGTTTTTTTGTAGGGGTTTCGGTCAAGGTGATCCAAAAAATATAAATCTAAAAAAAGTGTATTTTTTAATTATCTCTCGAGGTTTTTAAAAAATATCTGATGAAGCCATCTTCAGGTCTATCATGAAGGCCAGAGGGGACATTGTGTCACCTGGATCCCATATTCATGACCTCCCCCCCCCCCATCACATTTATTTTAAATTGTATTTTTTGGATCTACCTTCACTGAACCCCAACAAAAAAATCAACTAACAGTATTAGTGTTATAAGACCACTACTTTACACAAGTGATCTTTACTTGCCAATCACATGACTCTCGTTATTTCATGTAATAAATAATTTAAATGTAATAGATAAATGAATAAAAAAATTAAAATTTCTGATAATTTTTGAGAATAATTCTGTATATAACCAATTCACTTAGTAAAAATTAACTACATATAATAAAACATTCTGATACAATTAAGTATCAAGGAATCTAATACTAAAACAGAGATATTTACCTTAATACCAATTTCATTTTCAAGATGGGGACTGACTCGATATGGCAGAGTTTTCAGTTCTTCTTGTGCTAGAGGATCATTCATTTTTCTCCCAAGAAGACGTTTGAAACCATAAATAGTATTTTTCATATTTGTGACCATTTGATTTTTAGCTGCGACTCCAAGAATACGATACCTTCCACTAAATGCTACACATGACCTGAAAAATGATAAAAAATTCCATAGAAAAAAATTATTTTTATAGTAATATTGGTTTTAGAACTAAAATATTTTGGAAATATTGATAACTGTAAAATATAACTAAATAATGAAATAACTACTTCATATCTAATTATTCTAATAAATATTTTTTTCTAACAAGTAAAGTTTATAAAAAAAAAATGAATAGTCATAACTGTTTCATTTCATATATCTATGAGTACCTTAACCCATCTATAACCAAATTTGACTAAACAAATATTTTCAAACATTAAAAAAAAAAAAAAAATTCACTAACTAATTCTTGTATGCCAGATTGACAGAAAATATCACTTGAAGCTTAAAAATAATATCCATGATCTATATACTAAAAATTAACTAAGTAATACATTTTTCTGAAAACAATTTTTATATAAAATAAATAAAATTTCTCTCACATCTACTTATTTTACTCCTGTCATAATTTTACCTTTAACAAAATTGTTGACATATCAGGTTTACCCCGATTAATTAATAGCAAGAAATAAGTTAACAATAATGCTAGATGATCCCCAATTTTTAACTTATTATAGGGGTTCTGATCATCGTTAAGTACCAAGATTCACCATCTAGGAAATTACAGTTGTTACCAAAACTACTTGGGCTATTGATGTATTTCTAATGCCTCCACTTAGCCACCAAAGGAATAAAAGCTATTCAAAATTATGGTAAATTGAAAAATGACATATTTTCTATTTAACCAAGAACTAAAAGCATTTACTGTTTCTAGATAATTTTAAGAATAAATAATTTGTCTAAAGTTACTCTAAATATCACCTTTTTTTTTTTTTTTTTTTTTTTTTTTTTTTTTTTTTTTTTTTTTTTTTTTTTTTTT
>KZ807711.1:183166-197435 GCA_000696205.2 Oncopeltus fasciatus | reverse complement strand
ATTCGTATTACATATATTATTCTATTCGTCCAACTCTGTTTTATTTAATTTATTTTTATTAATTTATATTTATTACATGCAATTTTACAATGCCTTTCATTATTCTTTCAGTCAATTTTGTTGTTTTGTTTTCTTAGAGCCATGTTCCAACCTATGTTCTATTCATTGTCATGAACACAGGTCCAGACTAACTGCTTCTTCTTGACAAATGTCATGTCCATCAGAACTTATTTGCTTTCATATCATGAAAATTCAACAGTTTTTTTTTTCTTGTAAACATTCTTTCATACACGGCTTTTAGTCAACATATGGAGTTATGTTTACTCCATTTAAGATAAAGAGCTCTAAGAAAAAAATTTTTTTTTTCTTCAACATTGTTCATCTCATACAGGAATAAATATTTTAATTTCTGGAACTGACTAGTAGAGGGAAAAGTGGAGTAGTTAATAAATAAAATAAAAGTAGCCTTTATAGGTTAATGCTTTGATTACTGTCACATGAAGCCCAAAAAGCACATCAATATTTTCAACATGATCTTAGGGAACATAAGAGCTTTTTTATGCATCGAAATCTCAATACTTTTGTTAACAAATTAATACAATAAAAGAATACATCAATATTCACATAGGTTTTGAAGGAATATAGTTTTTTTAAAAGAGTAATTCTATTTCTATTATAGAGTACTAGAATCTAGTAATTCTAGAATCAATTATAAAGTAATTTTTAGCTGGGCTTTATCTCATTAAATTAAAGCCTTTATTATACATACATTAAATAAGAAAGAAAAAATAATAGTAATTTTACTGAAACTTATACTTATAACACATAACAAAAAGGCTTGAGAAGTGAAATACTTACATCCAACAGTGGTTTACCATAGAAGAAAATAAGTAAATATTTCTAAAAACAATAAAAAATCTAATATCTACAAAGAAGTGCTGTTTCACCATAGTTTTGCAGAAGTCATTGCAATGTTTTGAGATCAGGAAGCATAAATGAATAGTGCATAATTATAAATTTTTTTTTGTTATCAAAAATAACAATACACTAGTGGTAATTAAATTTCAAAAAGTAAATATACCTTCTTCATTTGGCTCTACAGAAACCAGAAATCTCCAGTCCTTGGCATTCAAGAATTCTACTATTGCCCATTAGGACATTTTCTGTCAAACAATTTTATTCTTATCTCACACAAGACTGAGGGGAAGGTTGATAGTAAAAGAAAACTATATATTTCAACTAAGAGTATGTCTATCTTTTAATAAAGTATGTTAAGAAATGGGATATCCCTGAATGAAGAACTACAAGAATACATTCTTGAATTCAAATACTTTAATGAGTATAGTATTCGGAATGGATAAGCTGGAATAAGGTTGAAGAAAAGTGTTCCTAATACTAAAAATTGAAATTCATGTTGCAAAATTCATGCAGAGATTCAGTAGAGACTTCCTAAAAGAAACATATTGATATACATGGATTTAAATGAGTAAGGACTCTGTCTTTCATAATCGTCATAAAGACAAAAATATTAATTTCTTCTAAACAATTAATGAGAGGGAATAGAATATATATTCTATTCCCTCTCATTAATTGTTTGAAATTTACGTGGGATAAAATACCACAACCAAATTAAATATTTATTAATTTCTTCTGTTTGATTGACTTGTTTTTCAATGAAGTAAATAAAGATTTAAATCAAATAAAGACAATAATCACCAAGGTAAGAATATTCATCAACTTTGTAAAGGTCTTCATATAATTAATTAATAATTCTAAAGAAGATTAGTTTAAATAAAAATTCTTTCCTGTGTGAAATCAGTTTAATTTAAAGAAAAATGTACATCAAAAGAAAGTAATAATTGTTATTTCATACTTATTTGATTGAATCATACTAGTGACTAGGCAAATAAAATAACTCTACAATAATATTAATTATGTTTTTCCAAAAATTTTTTAAGCTCCCTCCTTAAAATGAGTGACCTTTGAAGTTACATCCCAAATGTAGCCTTCCCAAGTCAACAATGAAGAAAAATAATAAGTGATATCTATATTTTAATAAGGAATTAACAATTTTTTTTCTTACTTTAGGAAGCTCAACCATTACTATTTAGACCAACAACTTTTCCCCTAACAATTATGGATAATGATAGCATGAGCAATCAAGTATGCATGGTAATTCCATGCCAGATTCAGTTGTGAGTTGATAATAGATTTCAATAATTGCATCAAGTTTGATTAAGTGGACAGCTTAATTATTAAAATCTTCAATTTAGGAAAGAGGAGGGGTGAAAATTTTTAAAGATATGAATTTCATGAAGAAAATTGAATTCTGAAAAGTTAAAGTTCTTTGTAGCTATTATACTTGGAATTGGTATAATTTTTAAAGAATTTATTCAGAAGTTGTGACATGATTTTTATACTATATATATATATATAAATCTTTGTGTGGGGTAAAAATAAAACATGATTGTATCAATGAACTTATCAGATTAATAAAATACTAGATTTTTCAAATTACTTACGTGACATCTCCACATCAGTATTAACTCTGTGAGAAGAGCCTGATCTTCGATTGAAGACATTTCTCACTCCTTTCAATAGCCTTGCAGTTTCAGACAGCCTAAATGAACTTTGCTTTATTATTATGTACAAATATACAATGGACTACATACATATATGTTTGAATATGTGTGTATGTGTACATGCATGTGATGTACATACATAAAACTTATCTAATCATAAAAGAGTAAAAGTTGGGATTATAAAATATACAATACTCACATGTTATTTTGTTATTTAAAAAAAAGCAAGAAGAAAAAGAACAACCAAACCAAAGGGTCACTAAGCTACAGCTAAAAGGAACATTCATTAATTAATAAAGCAAAGTAAGAGTAGCTACAGCAAACAAAAACAGAAATATTACTTACACATCACCAGTTGTCCAAGTGCATGCATACTTCTAAACAAATTAGTTAAAACAAATAAGATTTTAAAGAAATCACTTAAAATATAGGCAAAGCATTAGTTAAATTTTAACCTTGAGACACTAAACTAAAAAGATCAGAAATAACTAATAATCTTTTACTTAAAAAAAGGAAAACTAAAATTAGTGATGTTAAAAACAATGTTTTCCCTATATTTTCATTCGTATTAGTCCAATGTTACAAATATGTATTTTTAATGAGTAACAAATAATAACTTTAACAAACTATAAAGGCGAGGGATGCGGAAGCCACATTGTTTGGTCCTAGGATTGTAATCAGCCTATTGGTCTTCCTGGTTGGGGGTTCACTGCTATGACCTAAAAGGGTGTGTGAGGGCAATACTGCCTCAGGAAGTAGGGTAGACACGAACAACACCACCTGAAGTAGCAAGGGTGCCCAAAGAAGGCCACCGGACCATCTAGCTTTGGGCTGAGTCAATAATCTATATCCTTTGAAGAAAAAAAAAAACCTAACAGTAGCCATGGGAGTCGGACAGATTTCAATATTACAGAGATTACCTGGAAAATATATTTTAATTGAATTACAAGGTGCATGGGCTGGCTGATAAGGTTAAGAAGGCGAGGATTGACCTAATAGGGATCACTAAGACCAAAAAGACCTGTAATGACGGTTATAATACTCAGGAGTAAATGGTAATTCTAGTAAGGAGTGGAAGTGCTGTTTCACCATAGTTTTGCAGAAGTCACCAGGTAGTGGAAGTTTATAAATGAAAGAGCCATTGAAGAGAGAATTTATTCCACACCATTATTGTTTTATATAATCCCAATGATTGTGGATCACAATTAAAGAATTTTTTTTAGATCCTTTAGAGGACCACCAATGACAAATTTTGAGAAGTAATAATTATAGAAGACCTAAATGAAAGGATAAAAGACAATAGCCTGAAATCCTTGGAAATAATGAGGAGAAGAAATACAGCAAGAATAAATAAGATGATTTTTGAGTTTTGTGCAGCTAACAATCTGGTGGTGAATAATTCATTTTTCCCTAAAAAAGATCCTCATTCCAGGAAAGACAGTCAAGAAATGAATAGTCTATTATAAATTACTTCCCCCTGAAAAGAGGAATACTCCCATAGTCGTGAGAGTAAAGTGATTATATAAAATAGGTTTAGAACACTACATTTCCACTTAGGTTATGTCTGGAAGGAAAAAGAGAGACAAAAGGGAAAATCAATGATGGTCATAAAACACTAGACTGTAAGAACCCAAAATGGGCACACATTTTGTCAAGGAAGTAGCAAGAAAGGCTCACGATCACCTTCATCACAGTCCGGGCTTTCTTCTCTATGTGCCTAATCTTGGCTTTACGAGACTAATTCTTTCATTAATGGCCTTCAACTTTTCTTTTTTAAAACCATCTACATTTATTTAATAAGAAAACAATTTTCATTTGCCGTGTTGCAAGATTATTGCATATTTATTGGAAAAAAGATACAAGTCAAAGGTAGCTTTAAAAGACAGGCATTCTAGGATGATGTAAAGTAAAAGGCCAAGGTAAAAATGCTTGGACTTATTGGTTAATGGGAGGCCTCTCATATAAACAAACTAAACTTATTTTCTAGTGATTTCTATAGAAATAAAATGTTTACATGCCTGAATATCATTTTAAAATATTCTTGGAAAATCCAAGTGTGTTGAAACCACCCCACATATTTGAATTTGTCAATGTCAGGTGAAGGTCATTGCTTCTCACTGCTCATTCACTCACTTTATCATATCCCTCAAAAGTCATTCTGTGTATTTCATATTAGTCGTGTAGTGATTCTATAAATATCAGTGGTCATATCTTAATATCCATTAAGGTATCCATATCTTAATACCCAGTGGCGGACAACGGCCGGAGACGACTACTTCATGTAGCTGCTTCGCGACATAGTCAAATTCTGGGCTAACACTCAAGATAAACTGGAGTAATTAATCTACATTTAGTGATATATACTAAATAAGTTATTATATATTATATACTAAGTATTGTTATTTTCTTTAAGTTAATCAAGTGATTTTTCTTTTTTGATTTGAAAGTTGTTTGATTAGTAACTGCATAAATAAGTGGCATTCTGTAAACCAATAAGTACCAAAATGCTTAATCCAAATTATTTCAAAGAGCTTCCTAAGGCAGAAAACTTCCTACTCCTTCTCTCTAAGTTGTTGCCTTTTAACACATTTCAAAGGAATGTAGCAATTATAGTTGTCCTTATGACAGATTTTAGTAAGTTTTTAAAATATTTTCTCTGATCCTAGATACTGGTCATCAAAAGTAATAACCAAAAATAAACATTTATAAGTGAGTTAGTAGCTTATAGTATCTTAGTCTAGAAGACAGTTTTCCATGAAATTTGGAATACTTTGAAACGCAAAAATAAACATTTTTTAATTTCATATTGAGGTTAAGTGGCCCAATAGAAATGTTATTAATATGATTTGGAAAGTTCATCAACAAATATTCATTAACTATAATACTGAGGAATTTGCATAGTTTATACAGTTCTTGCATGAGAAAATTTTCACTTATGTGTGTAAATTTTATGGTCAGAGACAAGACTTAGTCTTTAATTTACACAGTATTTTTTAATTCATTTTATAGGTGGTATTATTATCCCATGGGATAATACCATGGTATATCATATCATTCCGAATTGTCTTGGTGTACCATACATATAGAAAAAATATTTTTTTTACTGGTTTATATGAAAAGTTAGTTTGCTGCTCCATTGATAGGTGTAGATCATAGATTAGTTGTGTAGACATCATTGTTTGCAAAGCTTTGAGAGGTGCATGATTGGGACCTGTTGTAAACTTAGCTCATCCGGGGTAATTTATGGTCTGAAGTATGTTTTATTCTTTGCCTTAATATTTTATTTCCAGGAAAAACATAATAGTTATTGAAAAGAAAAACTTTTTGGTTTTTGGTTCCATATGTTGCACCTCATTCTGTTACTACTATTAAGAAATAAATGGAAGGGGAAGCCAGAACAGTTTAACTTACATATTATATCATAATGTGATTAAGAATTACAAATTTAGAATAAACCAGTCCAGTTTCACTTCAACTGAATGGAAAGCAATCCAAATTGGTACAAATTTAGACATATTTCTAAATTGAATGAAAACCACTCAAATATTTACTTGATATTTGTATGATACTAAGTGAAAATAAAAACTCAACACATATAAGCTTATTAATAAAAATTGCATAGCAGAATTGAATAATTAGGAAAAAGGGTTTACCTGTACCGTACATTTTAATTCAACAGTTAATAAGATCAATTTAGTTGTTTTTCTTAATGAAATTTGACATACTTTTTTTTAAATTTAAAGATAAAGGTGTAGTTAGTTAAGGAGAAAATCTAACAAATAGGATTGAGAGATTACCTGAAATATCAAGTGAAAGTACAACTTTTTTTTTCTATCAAGCAGGCATACATTTAGGTTAGATGAATAAATTAACAGGTTAGTTCATTAATAAAATAAATATTTAGTTTCACAGTTCACGGTTTAGGTATACAGTAAATTTTAACAATTTTTAGTGCAAGGGAAAATAATGACAGTAAATTTTAATTTTATAGCCAAGGAGCTGATTTAGTCAAATCAAACAAGAGTAAGTAATAGGAGCCGGATACAAAAAAGTTTTTCCAATTTGTTTATCGATAAAAATATATGCAATAAATGTAGGGATTAAATGACATGGAAAGTTGAAATACAAATATTCATTAACTACAAGACAGGAATTAACTTATGTTTACAAAGCTACGGCCCAATAAAGCTTTCATTTTTCAAACTACAACATGGATTACTTGAGAACTGATGTGTTTCAAACATTGAAAATAGCTAACATTACAATAGCTATTGAAAAATCACATTTTATAAAAAAATTGTTTAAGTAACCACTATTTTCTTTCAGCATGCTAAATTTATCAAGACATTTAGATTATATATAGAAAACCATGTTAATATTATGTATATTTTATTTAGGAATTTTCTTCTATTATAATTTTTTAAAAATTTTAAATGTTTCAAAAGTCTCAAGAAAAGTAATCAGGACGAATTTTTTACAAAATGAATAAAGCCACTTTTTTTTTTCTAGTCTCTATAGCAAAACAAGTTTTTACCGTTTCTTCTTCCGGGTTGGACCGCATCAAATTGGTGTTATTGGCCGAGCTTTCGCACATCATCTGATGGCTTCTTCAGGGCTGAAAAGAGAAAGAGAGTTGTAAAAGAGAGATTTTTAAATTCAGGTGGTATATAATTACCATGTTTTATACACCAGGTGGTGTATAATCCCGGCGCAGTCCGGTTCTTGGGCGAAGCCTGCCTTCCCATTGGTTGATACTGTGTTCTGGCAGCTGGTCTCTGGAGTAGTCAGGTGGCTGGTCACTGATTGGTTGGATCCTTTTGTCAATTAGCGCTGGTTTCCAGTTTTTGCTCAGTCTGTATCCGTCTTCTCCATTGATATTTTTCGGATTCTTGGTTATTTCGATGGCTTCTCTATTATCGACGAACCATCAGAGAAGCCATCGAAATAACCAAGAATCCGAAAAATATCAATGGAGAAGACGGATACAGACTGAGCAAAAATTGGAAACCAGCGCTAATTGACAAAAGGATCCAACCAATCAGTGACCAG
The DNA here is from genome assembly GCA_000696205.2 of Oncopeltus fasciatus. NCBI lineage: Eukaryota > Metazoa > Arthropoda > Insecta > Hemiptera > Lygaeidae > Oncopeltus > Oncopeltus fasciatus. The sequence goes on along the minus strand of KZ807711.1, from coordinate 189,804 downwards.
CCACCTGACTACTCCAGAGACCAGCCGCCAGAACACAGTATCAACCAATGGGAAGGCAGGCTTCGCCCAAGAACCGGACTGCGCCGGGATTATACACCACCTGGTGTATAAAACATGGTAATTATATACCACCTGAATTTAAAAATCTCTCTTTTACAACTCTCATTCTCTTTTCAGCCCTGAAGAAGCCATCACATGATGTGCGAAAGCTCGGCAACTATCACCAATTTGACACGGTCCAACCCGGAAGAAGAAACGGTAAATACTTCTGACGACCGTCGAAGCCTACGAAAACAAGTTTTGTTAAATATTGCACAGCCACTATATATGAAGAACGCCAGAATGAGGAAAGTAAGATTTGCGATAATTAAAGTATTATAAATAATTCTAAGAATAATAGTTTCCTTGAGTGAAAGAAAAACTTTACACAGAAAGACCCACGGTTACAAATTCTATTCTTAGACAATTCTCAGGAGTCTCTAAAATGCTAAGATTGAAAATTTGGTTTGTTTCCTATAATAGCTAAGCTCTAATAGAGGTAGGAAAGAAAAAATGGTCAACAGGAACAAATAAATGAGAATGTGAAATGAACAATAGAATATATATAGAAAATAATAGATGAATAGATTGCAAAAATGTTTTAATAAAAATATTTTTATAACAAAACTATATCATACAATTAATGAAAATAAAATTATTACACATTATCACAGCCTTATAAAATATAAAAATGATATTAAGCTTTTATACAAAATTGGCAAAAATAAACTGAAAAAAAAAACTATGTACAAGCTCTTAATTTAATTTAAAATGCAAAAACAAATGCTAAAAATAAATAAGCATAAAGAAAACAATACTATTACTCTCCATGCCAACAAAATTTACTTTATAAAATCACAGGTCTCATGTTTCAAATGAAAGTAACTTATTTATTTCTAGGTATTTTTCCTACTGATTGTCAAGATATTAGATTTAGTTTTCTACTAGATACAACACAAAAACAATTTTAAAACTAGGGAGGTTTAAAGGGAATATTTTTGTATAATTAATATAACCAATAAAAAAAAAGTTTCTTCTGTAGCACAATTTAAAAACTTTCTTGAATTAAAAATGTAAACATAAATAAATTAGTAATGGCAGAGGAGAGATAGGTTTCATTCAAGAAAATTGCTCACAAGCCTAGATAAGATTTCAACTGTAAATACAAGTAATTTAAAAGGATCAATTAATAAAGCTGTAGTTAATACTGCATGCGACCAAAAACAAATTTTAATAAATATTTCTTGGCCTAATTAAAAATAAAATAAAAACATAAGAATAAAGAACATGAGAAGAAAGTATTTTTAACTTAAAATTTCATATCAAAGAAGTTACCTGGTTTTGTAAATTAATCCCAACTAATTCTTCACTTGATTGTAAATATTTAAATAAAACAAAAAAGTTCTTGATTTAAAAGAAAACAATTTGAAGCTAAACACAGAAACTTATGATTGATTTATAGATTAATTGTATATACTGACAAAAATCTATTTGCTACAGAACTGAATGACAACATCAAGAGGATACAACAAATACTTTAATACTCTTTCATAAATGCCGAATTAAATAATGTTCAATTAAATTATTAGCTAGCAATTATAACAAGCTTTTACTAATGTGTACTTTAAAATTTTACTTAAGAAGTAACTTATAGTTGGAATTGAGAATTTTAGACCCCCAAAAGTAAAATTATACGATGTTTACAAATATTGATATTTGAACTTTGAATAATTATGTATATTTATTACTTACTAATTTATAAAAATAGTATGTACCCTGCAAGCCTTTGTTTTCAGATTGTCATTAAAATGCATTAATTATATTATAGGCCCAAGCTCAAGTAAAATAAATTGTTACACACACTCAAGCACCCACACACACACACACATTCCCGATTTCATTTTTTTTTTTTGTAGTAGTAGTTTCAGATTAAAACATTAAAAAAAAAAATCAAATTTATGCAATAAAATTTGGATTTATATGTATATATAGCCAATTGAGGATTCAGTCAGTGCTATATTTAAGAATTGATACCATTTAGCTAAAAGATCAAAGTAATGATATAATGAAGTTGGAGAGTACTGGACCTCACCAATATGTGTTTCTATATGAGAACTTTATTTCATTGAAACTAAATATATCGTTATATATACAATAGAAAATAAAACAAATTATCACAATTTTTTTTTCATACATACATATACATTAATTGACTTTAAATACGCAATTTTTAAAGTCTCTAAAGGAAATGCATTACAGTAGTTTTGTTATTAAGTAATCTCTGTTTAGGAACTTCATATAAACTTTTGTATTTTTAGCATATGTGCAAGATTATTTAATATTTTTATAACAAAGAAAAATTTATTTAATGATGGGGGCAGAAATCAGTTACTTCGTACTTCATTTTGTCTTTATTAGCTAAGCAGCTTACAGGATTGATGTTCCCAACATCAAAGTTTATAGCTGCTACAGAGTTAGAAATTTGAAAGGTAATTTTCATCTATAATTAAAAGTGCATGAAAGAAAAATAGAAATTTAGCAACTTTTTAATAAGTCAAAATAGTAAAATTAAAATGGCTATTAAACTAAAACTTAAAATGATAGTAAATAATATTAATTACACATACATAAAGAAGATTGGAACTATTCTATAAATTAAAAAATCATATAAAGAGGGATATTAAGAAAGAAAAAAGATAATAATATACAGGTAAAAAAGGAAAGTTTCAAAATAAAGACAAAATAAAAGTGTGAAGTTATCACACATTTCTAAAAGTATCTTTGCCAACAGTAAAAAGGATTTATCAAATATTTTTAATGTGAATTTAAATTTATTTATGATTATGAAAAAAAAAAACAACTAAAATATAGGCCTATTATGGGACACCAGAGTAGCAGAGAGGATTCGTTTGGATATCTTAATCCTCTGGTGCTGTGTGGATTCATATCCAGTCCCGGGCAAGCTTTTTTCTGAAATAGAAGCTAGCTCAGGACCATGGATGTTTAGAATAGGATGGTAACCTGTAATAACCCCTCTCCTTATAATGACCTAACTCTAAATGGTTGAAAAAAAGATTAAAAAAAAACAACAAAAACAGTACTTTAGTGGGGGATGTTGTAGGGTATCAATATTTCAGGAAATAACTACTTCTTTATCTTCATGCAAATATTAATGAAAAAAAAAAAAAAAAAAAACTTTTGGGCTTTATATCTTCATCAGAAGCTAAGAGAGAATGGATCTTTTACATCAGAAACAAATCTTCAATGCAAAGAGAAAAAATTAATGTTTCTAAACATAAAATTTTTAATCATAAGCAATTAATGCGAGGGAATGAAAATAAAAAAGTTTCAATATTTTGTTTAATCATACTGCAGGTATAAAATTCCNAATTATAGTATTTTTAGTGTGAATGAAAGCAATTGAATTTATAGTATGAATGTGTATGAGTCTGGAAATTAACCAACTTTCAAAGGATATTATATTGTTCATTGTGTATACAATCTTATTATAATTTTAATATTTTTATTCATAAATAGATTTTTTTTAAAAGTTTTAATAGTTATACTCTTAACATTGCTTTAATTTATAGTTTATTCTAGTGTGAGTGTGAGTGTATATAATTATAATTTTTATATGATAGATATACGATATATTTATGCACCAAATAAAATTATTTTGTACTTTGTTGATAGGTGACTGAGCTCCGAAAATGGAGTCCCTGATTCTGAAAACACTCAGTAATCAGAGGATATTTAAAAACCTTAATTCTATATAGTTTTTTAATGCTAAGTGAAGTGGTTACACTTATTTATCATAAAATTTATGATAAATTTTTAACCCAAAGAGTGATTTATCCAGTCTTAAGACAAATTTTAAGTATTTGTATTTTAAGTGCCCATTTATTCAAAATCTTCTTTTCAATACAGATATATTAACATATTTTTCTATGTTATTTTTGTTATATATCAAAAAAGTATTAAAAACTTTCAGTCATGAATGACTATAGAATGACAATGCTATAGCACATAACTATGTTTAGTAGAAGATGCATAGCTATGTATCCTGTAACAACTACTTTTTGTCTGAACCACGTGTTTACTTCAGGTATGATCCAGCATTGAGTTAGTTTCCCTTACCACTCACTATTTCCTTCTTGAAAACACTGTAAAAAAAACCATGGTAATGGTTTAATTACTAATAAAAGCCATTGCACAATTCTTAGGAAATTATTAATTTGGACTGGAAAAGTTCCATATGAGAAAGACTTGAACAATGCTACAAATACATTTTAAAAGCTTACTGAAGAATGAGAAAACAAGTATTCAATTGGTGTACAAAAAATTTTAACAAAATTTGACCTCACAAACCCTTGATAACTCTTTGAGACACCTACTAAGAAATGTGACAGATTTATCTGACTTACTTTAAAATAACTAAATAACATAAATTCCCTAAGTTCTTGCAAAAACAAAAAAAGAAGAGACTTCACAAACTCACACATATAACAAAACAGATAATATGGGAAAAAATAGAATATAATAGAATAGAAAAATAGAACTGCCAGGACGCCCNAAAAAAAAAGAAAAAAAAAAGCTTCATGAATGATGCTGTCATAAAATAATTGACAATGAGCTGCAATATTTGTTATTGTTGATTTAAATATATAATATGCAAATTAAAAAATGGATTTGAAAAAAGATGTTCACTATCAGTCTTTTTTATTTTTATGAATAAATTGCTCAAGATTTAAAGGTATGAGAAAACAACATACAATTACTTATATTAAATGCAAGGGAATAGAATAAAAAAATCTTACTACCTCAGCCGGCACTCGAACCCAGATCTCCTGCTTTCAGGGCAAGTTAGCATACTTGCCCGGAAAGTAGGATATCTGGGTTCGAGTGCCGGCTGAGGTAGTAAGATTTTTTTATTCTATTCCCTTGCATTTATTATATAAAATTAATGTGGGATTGAATACCACAACTAATATTAGTATTTAAAACATACAATTACTTTTCTTGCAAAAAGATAATTTATACATTGCTCTGTTCTATTAGTAAAACATTAAGAAGCTATAAGAATATTAAATAATGAAAATATAAATACCAAAATGACAAAGGAATGCAATCAATTTCATAATCAGAAATGAAATAAGATTAATTTAAAGTTGCACAAATGGTTTAACAAGTTAGAATCAAAAATAATAATAAACTATTTTGAAAGAAGAAAAAAAAAAATAGTGTTCAAACAGCTGCTATATGGTTTATGGAGGATATCAGAATGTCACTATGAATATATTATCAACAATATAATATAAACATTTTTGTGTCATAAATGTCAACAAATATTTATAAAATGTAAGTTAATTAAGACAAAAGCAAGACTAATTAATGAGACATTGAAAATGCAACTATTAATTATTTTAAACCGTATTTATTTAGTTTTAATGATAAGACATTTTATTTTAAAAAAATTAACAGAAAAAATTAAGAACACAACATTTTTTATATCACTAATTGCTGGACCAGTAAATGAGCAATATNACTAACCATCAACCATGTTTGTATAACTCTGATGCACCTATAAAATTGAGCTTTAAATTCTTTCACCCTTATCAAAACTCACTAGCAAACAGTTCACTGAAGTAGTGCCATTAAGAAGTGTGGAATAAAATCTTTACTCACTAGCAAAATTTTATTTATCTTTTACTGCTTTTTGTTAAGACAGTATTTGAAATTAAATACAGTATAAAAAATTAATTCAAAAGTCAGACTTAAGCAATTAAAGGACATTTTGATAATTTTTATTTTAATCTGTAAACTAATATTTAATACTTTTTTTCATCTTGTTAGGAGTAATATTTAATTTTTTAAAACCAATAATTTCAAGAATCAGTTTTTTAAAAAAATCTACCCATTCTACATTTTATTGAATATGTTAAATGACATTAATCAGTCTTATTAAATCCAATAAGAAAACAGCACATAATACGGATGTGCTTATTCCTGATATTCGTAAAATTTGGGAGTTGCATGGTCAGTATATCACTCCAACTAGCAGATTTCTTCTCATCCAAAGAAGGATGGTACCCAGTTTGGAATGGGTACTGCTATCAGGTAACTACCAGGAGTACACAAGGAAAAATACTGCAAACTGGAAGAATTGAATCAGCAATCTAACAGCATGTCCACTAGACCTTTTGTGCTCCTGTATGACATTCAAAGAATGATTTAATATAAATTTATACATAAAAATAATAATATATTCACGTTTAATCAAAATATTAGTAACAATTAATTATGATAACCATAATCACTTATAATCAGTAAAATTTAATTTAAGATGATGTAACAAATTATATTATTCCAGTATATATACACATACAGAAAAATCATAAACACAACTATATTAGACACACACACATGTGTGTGTATATTTATATTTATATAAATATTATAGGGCAAACCTTATAAGGGTAAAATCTTATTAGGCCAAGAAATGTGATTAAAAAAAACAACAGGAAAAAAAATGCAATCAAAGAATGTATAGGACATGCAGCAGATTAAAAAGAAAGGAAAATAATTGTAACATCTAATTT
>KZ807711.1:164474-179502 GCA_000696205.2 Oncopeltus fasciatus | reverse complement strand
ATACCACAAAAAAATAATATTTATAAAATTAAAAATTTAAAAAGTAAATAACGAGAGTCATTTAAACAGCTTGACAATATCAGCTCCTCCGAGTATAAGACGATTTATTCGTCTACTCTCGACACTAGTGTGGGGAATTTAATAACTTATCAGATTTGTCCTGGTAGCATAATTGGTAAATGCACCGGCCCGGATAGCAGGAGATCCAGGTTCGAGCCCTGGCTGGGACAGTTAGGTATTTTATTCTGTTCCCTTGCACTAAAAATTGTTACAATTTAGGTGGGATTAAATACCACAAAAAAATAATATTTATATTATCTTATGGTTTCTCTAAGTTATTTCTTTTGAGAAAAGACCTTAAATATACAAAAAAATGAAAAGAAATTGAAATTAAACTCAACCTAAACAAGTGACAAATTTTTAATGTGAGTGGTGAGAGCCTTAATGTTTGGTTGATAAAATAAAGCCGATCTACCATTCAGAGCACTTCAGTGTGTGTTAAGTCTTCCAAGGAAGTCAGACATTGGCTCCTCAAAAAGTTAGTGTTTTCTTATTAATTTTTTCTTTATTACTTTCTACATTGATTTATTTATTTATTTTTAATTTGTGTGATTTTAACATTTTAAATGTTGACATAACATTAATTTAATATTTCTTTTGTATTGGCATAAAATGATTCTAGAGTTGGTGAGTAGTAATAAAGTTAGTGAATATATTCAGGGCATAGAAAGATGGAGCAGGTCCCTTGAGGCGTCCATCATGACAGCACTTAATACAGAGGGATGGACTTGGAGAATTCTTTGAGCCCTAGTGACGACAAAGACTCTGAGACAATGCTCAGAAGGCCTTCCCAAGTCATGAAGAACCTCTGACTAGCACCCCATTTCAACAGTACATCAAAAAGGTTTGTTCATCAGGATTTGAAAGAGTCTATTATGTTAAAAGTGTCGTATTTCCATAGGTTTTATCATTGTGAACAATTTGAAAAGGTCTAGTTACTGTTATTATTACATTAAATGGTAATTTCATGGTCTTTTATTATATTAGTTTGCTAAGCAAATGTCACAATAGATATAGATATATGTTGGAATAGATATAGTATAGAGCAGTAAGGCGGAAATAAATTTTAGTGACTATCAATTTTGGTATCGAGTATAAGATCGGGGAAGAAAAAAAATTAATAAAAAAATCTGTTATGAGAACAATACAAATAGCTCCATTCCTTCAGAATTAGCTGAAACCACAGGAAAAAAATCAGCTGAAAATTAGTGAAAGTAGAGGCATGAAGAAAGGATCATTAAATGGCAACAATAAATATTTATTTGTAATTTATAACTTTCATTCATTATTTGTAGAAAGGTGTGACTCAAACCAATATTGTATCTATTTTTATTACCCCCCTGTCCCATTAAGGCATTGTATCTACCTACATAAAATTTTCCCACTTTGTGAGATATAAAATACAATTCAACACAATTTAGATCAACTAAGCACATACAATTTTAAACTAAAATAATAAATAAACAACTTACACAATAAAAACTAGATCAGGTATAAGAGCAGCAACAGGAATAAGTACAAGGCCAAGCCAGAAAAGAAAAGAAGTAAATATCATCCGGTCCATTCCCGTCATGACTGTTCCAACAGGAAGAGTTGGCCACACATGACTGAAATAAAATCATTTTTCACCATTAAACAAGCATATATAAGAAAACGGTATACTTAAATTTACTAACTAACTATTGACATTTAATACAGGACTAAGAAATTATATTTTTACCTAATTAAATATTTAGAAGAGTTTTAAAATAATTTTTTTTTCAAATTAAGTATCCTGAATAAGTTTTTCACATTTTTGGACTGATACATAAATATCCCTACCAATATTTATTGTTTGTGGTCCACCGGCTGAGCTATTAAACTAAGAATTCAAGCTAATGTAGAGGAAGGGTTAATTCACTTAATCATTTGTTTACATCAAAGTTCAAATTAAAAAAAGAACAACAACTCAATGATATCAATTGAGAAGTTGCTCCATAAAGTGATCATCAAGAGAGAAGTTGAAATATCCCCGTATACATTACCTATTTTTACTAGAGAAACATAATAAGGTTTTTTTAACTTAATAGTAGGTTTGACTGTAAGGGTTTTTAATCCTTTTAATTTTAATCATTTTTAAATTAAATAATATTTTCGTGATGATTTAAGATTATCTTATTTTCTACCACCACAAAACTTGAATACTTGATCAGCAAAACACAAAATTTGTACTGGAATATTGAAATTTTTGTCAGCTATCACTCATCAATTTACAAAAAAGTTCAAAAGTTTAGAACTGAAAGCATGACACCAAAGAACCCCATTATCAAATAAATATTCATAGGAAGATCATTCCTGTATCTCACTTAAAATTATCTGATATCAAGTGTATTTTGAAAGTAATTCAACATGAAACCATCAATGCTATTATTCTGCAGAATCTTAAGGCATTTATAATAAATGGTTTAGTTGAAGCCTGCATATTTAACTGTTAAATAAGTCTATTTGTATTTAAGTGATAAAAATATAATGTAAGGAAATTTTTTACCTGATGTTCCAAAGATTTAGATGTGGTTAAAAGTGACTATAAAGGCCTCTTATGGTTAAATTAGTTTCACAATCATGGCCTTAAATATTGTTTTAACACTAATAAACTATATTTTTAGGGAATTTCACTTTGGAACAGATTTCTTAAGTGAAATATTATAAGTAAAATAGTTATTATATTAGTAAAATAGTTATCTGGAGTTAAAGAGGAGGCAAAAAATGCATGTTGAGAGCACATATTTGTCTGCCAAATTACAGACAAAATAGTAGAACACATGAATTATCAGATAGGACTTGTTAGAGATTCTAGATACAGAAAATATAGAAATTATAGTGATGATTAGAGTTCTATACATGATCAGGTTTAAAAAAAAGTAATTTGACATATTTAGAAGAGGTTTGGGTTAAAGGCACGGTTAGTGAGGAATTCATAAGATCAGTTTTTATCATTTTGTTGATTCTTTTGCTATTGTTAAGAATGCGTAATGATGCTAAAAAATTCAGAATATTGATGGAAAAATAGAGTAAAAGACATTTTTGAAAACTGTATCTAAAATTCTCAAAAACACCGAAATAATGAAGCAGGTTCATAATTTTGAAGCAGGTGGTGCCCATTTTGACAATATTTAAGTTGGTGAATTATGGAAGAAAAATATTTTCCCATACAGATGCTAATGTAATATATATATATATATATACATTGGGGGACAAAAAAACCGGCGCACCTGGAATTTTACCTGAAAAATGCAGATTAAATAATTATTTTTGTGTGCGGTGTAATAACTGGCACGACAAATCAAATGGGAGTACGATTCCTTATGTTTTGACAACAAATATCTTAATCCTCTCTAGGATTAATGATATAAACTGAAAGATGGACTTTATCTCTCCTTTCTTTCTTAAAGGAAAAATTCATAATTTTGAATTCAGTTTGTCTCCAGAAACACATTGATTGGCGTTTCTTCTTTCCTTTCTTTCTTAAAGAGAAAATTCATAATTTTAAAACATTAAAAATGGTTTTGACGACAGAGGTTGTTGCGCGAATTATGGCGTTGATCGAAGACGGCCGAAGCCAACGATACGCGGCCAGAGTTCATGGACTGCCTGAAACAACAGTTCGCCGGGCAGTTCAGAGGTTTCGCGAAACTGGTAGCTATGCCAGGAGGCCGGGATCAGGCCGTCCAAGAGCGACACTCCCAGCTGATGATCGCTTCATTGCTCTCCAGGCCCTCAGAAATCGCTTTCAATCAAATGTAAGCGTGCGAACAGTAAGGAGGAGGCTTGCAGAGCTCGATATCCACTCCAGAGTCCCCGCATCCGGCCCTCTGCTCACCGCAGCGCACCGAACAGCTCGCCTCAACTTTTGTCGAGAACATTCCGCCTGGACAGAAGATGATTGGGCCTCTGTTCTCTTTTCTGACGAGTCCAGGTTTAACCTGTACGGTGCAGATGGCCGAGTTCGAGTGTGGAGAAGATTAGGCGAGCGATATGCACAGTGCAACATTAGGGGAAGAGTGCAGTTTGGAGGGGGCTCGGTGATGGTTTGGGGTGGAATTTGTTTAGAGGCTAAGACAGACCTCTATGTGTTCCGAAGGCCAACGCTTAATGCACATACGTATGTGACTGACATTCTGGAGGAATATGTGGTACCGTTTGCCACGTTTATCGGACCCAATTTCCTTTTTATGCATGATAATGCACGGCCACACGTCGCACACGTTGTAAGGGACTACCTGGATGAGGTAGGCGTCCGCACTTTGGAGTGGCCAGCTCGCAGCCCTGACCTCAACCCTATCGAACACCTTTGGGACCAGCTTGGAACGTCCATTCGGCGACAACAGAACCCACCAAGTGACCTCCAAGAGCTAAGGACGGCTCTGGTACGTGAATGGGATCAGATACCTCAAAATCGTGTAGCCAACCTGATTCGCAGTATGCCTAGAAGAACCCGGGATGTTATTCAAGCAAGGGGAGGCAACACTCGGTACTAATGACTCACATTTCTTAATAATAGAGTGTTATTTTTCGTTTAGAGTGTGTTTATTTTTTTCTAAAAGTGACCATTTTTCTTTTCTTTTTCAATAAAGATTTTTTTACCCACTCATGTTGTGTTTTTTACCCTTTATTCTTGGTATACAACAAACAGAATATATCACAATAAATAAAGGTGAGCAAATTGTGACCTTTGACCAGTTATAAAAATGACACACACACATACACACACGTGCACGCACACGCGCGCGTGCACACAACACACACACGCGCGCGCGCACACAACACACACACACACTGTGAGTTTTGAATGAAATAATTTGTTATGAATAAAAAATGTACGTAGGCCTAGCAGTGAATATTATTAAATTGAAAATAAAATATAAAATTTACCTTATATTTTTCAATCAAAAGCAATGAAGTATACAATTTTTATTTATTCCTATTATTAATAAAAGACAGGATATAAATAAGTGTATACTTAGTACAAGTAGACCACTTATAGTAAATATATTAAAGGGTATTTATAGGGCGTAATAACCTAGAAGTTGATTGCCCTCCATTATGATCTACTACAACTACTATAAAATTATAAATATTTAGACAATAATGATAAGTACCTGTAAAGAACTATTAGAGCAAACCAAGCCAAAATTGAGCCCCAAATTGATAAGTGTGTGATAATAGTCCAGAAGTTTGTATGGAGCCCAGCTTTCAGGCATACAGTCACAACCACAAACTGAAATAAATTAATCATTATTAATTAAATAACAAAGAAAATAAAAACAGATTATTTGAGAGTTTAAATATCTAGAAGTATATATATTTAATGATAATGTACTGGCAATCTCTTTCTATATAAAAATTAACAGCCCATTCATAAATTGTTCATGTCTTGGAGGGAACATCAATCTAAATGCCCTAACAGTATTGATATCCAACTTTTACAAGAAACTTGTTATTACAAGGAAGGATGTGTTGTTTCTTATTTAAGATTCTATGCAATCCATATTCAATTTAGAAAAAAAATTAACTGTGGAAACTAAGTGAGTTCCACAGCATAGTAATTGTTGAAAATTTGTTATTGAAGCTTCCACGCAATGTAATCCTCCACACTTATAAATTACGTCTTTTAACATTTATTAGATATTTTTTGTTGGGGTTTGTTCAAGGTAGACCAAAAAATACAAATTTAAAAAATATACATTTTTTAACTAACTAAAATGTAAACTGCATTACTGCATTTGTAATTTTGATATATTACATTCTATGTAATAATAATGTAAATCCTTTAACTTTATTTTAATTTATATTTTTATTCTTATGACATAGTATTTCATTCAACAGCCCTGAACTCCATTAGAACATATGTCTACTTTTATTTTGGCCATCCTTGAAATTTGAGGTAATCCTCCCTCCTATTCGCCCGATTTTGTTAAAAAACTAACTCAGCCTTTCTTTTGTTCACGTAGGCTTCGACGGTCGTCAGATGTATTTACCGTTTCTTCTTCCGAGTTGGACCGCGTCAAGTTGTTGATAGTTGCCGAGCTTTCGCACATCATGTGATGGCTTCTTCAGGGAAAGAAGCTCTCGTTCTCTATTCAGCCCTGAAGAAGCCATCACATGATGTGCGGAAGCTCGGCAACTATCAACAACTTGACACGGTCCAACCCGGAAGAAGAAATGGTATATACATCAGCCTTTCTTTTTACATTTAAAAATTACATGCTGAATTTTATTATGAAAACTGAGAATTGCGGTCTGTAGATTATTGAAAAAGACACATAAATTATAGTGATTAACAGTTTTGGTGTCTAGTAGGTAAAGTAGAAGAAAATATCTAAAAGATTTTCAAAGAATCTGTCATAAGGATAACCTCAATAGCTAAATTCATAAGAATTCGTTAAAAATTAAGCAAGAGGCTAGACATATTTAAATAAATGACAATTAATAAAATAGTCTCATAAAAATATGCTGAATATTTCAACAAACCAAGGGACACAGCATATGAGGTATGCAAAAATAACATAAAAATATAATTCAATAAGAATATTAAAGTAAGACATTAAAAAAAAAAAAAAAAAAAGTGACAATGCTTATCTTAATGAGGAATATTTGAATGTGTGCACGCCAATTCCAATGAATTTGCTAAAGGTGTGCAAACAAAATCAAATATGAATAAATATATTTCATATTTTTAGAGAGTAAGTTAAATATATAATTAAGTTAATTTTTATAATTTAAAAATGCATTAGATGAAATTAAAAATAAATAAATACCGTGTATACAAAGTTTCCAAGAACTAAATATCCACCTTCTCGTCCATTTGCCCACAGTATATCATGATTCAAACTAAGCATGGGTAGCCAAAAAAGAAAAATGGAGTGTAATAAAGCATTTCCAATCCACAGCCAAAATACAGTTACACCGAAACTGTTGCCACGATGACTGTATAATTTTGGGTAACGAAGCATAACTTCTGCTGAACACACCTTATCAAAAAGTCCAATGGCAAATGGAGGGGCAGCAGTGAAGAGCTGAAAAATTACAAATTGCTTGCTATTTATTATATTAACAAATTTTAAGTTTTTTTTTTTTTTTAAATTAAAATAAATACTTACAACATTATACAAACCAATAGTCCATCTTTCAAAAAGGATTTGTCCAGACCAACCAGAATATATGGCAAACCAAAGTTCCATTACATATAAACAAATATTTTTATAGAAACTGTACAATATCAATTTACACATCCGACTGTAGTTCCATGCACCATGAACAAAAAGTAGCTTAAGTAAAAACCGAAACTGAAAAAAAAATAAATAAAAAATAAAAATGAGCTTTTCTGTGTAGCTTAGGAGGGGATATAGTTTAAGAGTAAACTTAGTTTGAATATTTATAGAACAGTACAAACCTGGGCAATTGAATAGTCAGACGCACAGGCAGCTTGAAGCCCTTCAACACCAGAGATGCCTACACCTACATGTGCCTTCTGTATCATAGCAACATCATTTGCTCCATCTCCAATTGCTAAAGTTACGGCATTAGTAGAAGATGACACCATATCAACGACCTAGTGACGAACATTTCAAAATAGTCCTTTCAACCAAATATTTATTTATTTGCAATTATAGAGCTAAGCAAATGAAGTAGGATCACAGATATAATAATTTAATTTTAATTTAACTGTCTATTATTTATTAAATGAATAAATTGAGTTCTATGCATTCACAAAAATTGAATTTGAGTTTGTCATGAAAGACAATTTTTAGAGTACCCTAGAGTAAATAACCAAGTTTTGCAAAATTTTCTGAAATATAAATATGAAAATTTAGCTCAAAAACTTCAAAATCAAAATCTACAGCAAAAAAAAAAAAATATTATAAGAACTTCTGAACAATAGAAACATCTTGATTATTGCTTAAAAATTAAATGATGGAGAGTTCAGTTAATTATACCTATTCTAAAATGGGTTTGGCTAGTAGCTTCTACACATAATATCAAGTTCTTATATCAGGTAATTTTGTTTTGAATAATCCTGATGAAATTTGCCACATACAATCCAAAATAAAATTATAATGCCTTTTTCTCAACAAATTATTGTAGTTTCCATTAAATCCATTATTATCATAGAATTATTGCCCATAATATCTTAAAGTTGCCAATCCCAACTCTTACAATCAGTTTCTATCTTAGTTATTCCACTCAGTCCACCCTCCTCAAAATCACTCATGACCTACAGACACCTGAAAACATTCCTTTTTAACCCTACAGAATTCAGGAAAGCATTTGGGACAATTGAACTATCAATCCTTCTTTCCAGGTGAGCTAAATCCACACAATCATAAAAGCTGGCATAGAGGGTGTGGACAGCCAAGCCAGTCTCACTGAGTACACCCTCATTCTTGGGCCAGAGAGCCAAGAACCGAATGTGGGCCTAATAAAGCAGAACTGGTACGAATGGGCGGGTAAGTATTGGGGATCATCCATTTTCGGGATCAGGGTTCCGCTGGGGTTTGATTTGTTTAGTTTTTTTTTTTTAAACCATTATGTTGAACACCTCTCTCGAACAACAATCCAAGTGGCAATCCCTAACCTGAATGGTTGGGCACTTTTCCAGTCAGGGTCTCCTTCATTCATCCTATTGTTTCAAACTGGCTGCTATCATCTACCTTATACATTGTTGACCATAGTTTTGCATATTTTCCAAAGTTGAAGTTTGTAAATGGGAGTATTACTTATGAACTCGCTTTCATACCTCCTAGGTGCTTTCGGGATACATATGGAGCATATTGTTAAGGCCCATGTGCCCAAGTATCATGAAAACTCATATCATTGTCATTGTAAGATCGTCATGTTACATTATTTTCTGTACCAGTTTCATATACAACTAAAGGTTATTTCACTCAAAATTAAAAAAGGTAAGTAAACTTTACAGTCAATACAGCTTTATCTGTTGAAGTATAAACAAGCAGTTACTTACTTCTGCTTTTTGCATGGGAGAAACTCTACAGCATATGACTGATTTACAAGCAATACAAAGATGAAGAAAATCAGTTTTGACATCTGGAGTAAGGGCATGTCTCAAAGCCTGCCCATCAATAACAAGGGCATACTGATTTGCAGTATCAATACTGTTTAGCTGGACTAACACTGTTTCTCTCACAGCCTGAAAGAAGAAATATTATTAATAAAGAATGACCACAACAATGAAAATATAAACTAAAACTTTCATACAATGTACACACATACACATGAATATTATTAATAATTTTTTCTTTCCAATATTTTCGGTAACATATAGCCGATTACACACAGTTTCATATTTTCATTCATTTTTCTTTGTTAAATTATCATATAGACATGTTTTTATATTATTTTGTATGTTTCTTTTTCATATTTAACCTTGATGAAAGCCTGAAATTCAGGCCAAAATGTTGGNGTATGAGTCCGGATACTCAGCCTATTACTAAACTCTTATATGAAATAATTAAATATAATTCTTACAGAGCGAAATTTAGCAGATTTTGGACACAGCCTTATAATTCTATCCAGGTTTTCATTCCTTATACTTATACTCGTTACCACTTATGTTACCAGGTATAAGCTAAGATATAAACTAAATACTCGCCCCAGTTTTTTGAAAAAAAACAAAACAAAAAAACTTCTCACCTTTTGTTAAATTGTGCATAATAATACTTCACATTTAAAAGCAATAAGCCAGATGGAAAGAACAACAAATGATAGCTTATAAAGTTATGTAAGAACTTTATTATTTACATAAGCATATATTTTAATATATTTATATTTACTTAATATCTATTTTTAAACTTTTTACTTACATCTAGAGTTGTCTCATTAATGATAATAAGAG
Organism: Oncopeltus fasciatus; assembly: GCA_000696205.2. Lineage (NCBI taxonomy): Eukaryota > Metazoa > Arthropoda > Insecta > Hemiptera > Lygaeidae > Oncopeltus > Oncopeltus fasciatus. The sequence continues at coordinate 169,550 of KZ807711.1, read as the reverse complement.
TCATGCCTTGCACTATGAGTTTAGTTGAATATCCTATATTTATAGCAGTTTCTTGTTTGTCACCAGTAAGAACCCAAATATTAATTCCAGCCTTTGCTAATGCTGATATGGTCTCAGGCACCTAGAAATATTGTTCATTACATAAAAAACCATGTACAACATAAAACTGATAATAAGCTCCAAAATTACATGATCTTGTAGCCTATCTTCAACTGCTGTAGCTCCAAGCAGGATTAGATCTTTTTCAATTAAATTTGCTGCTTCTTCTATTTTCATTTCCCGATTTATCATTGAAGTACAAGCTGAATGGTAAGTTTTTTGCCAATCCTATAATAAAAAAAATTATAATAAATAAACATAGGAACTGAAATTAATAAAAATCATAAAACAATGATAAAATATTGAAAAATATATAAAGTGGAATAAATATTAAGCTGGAGCAGCTAAGGGAATTATTTAGTGATAAATTCCAGTCATTAAATATGTCTTGGTTATGATCAAAATGGATGCCTTACTCAAACCATGAGCCATAATCAGAATTAATATCTGATTATAATCAAATAATATTAATCTTGGGGTTGGAAACAATTGATGTGTTTGAGTGAGGACATGACAGACAGCTTCCTTAACTGCATGGTCTGCAGCTTCATTCTCTAGTATTCCTGTATGGAGCGGGGGGATCTGGCAGAATTAGATTCTAGAGGGATATGTTCAAAGAGCTTTATTGAGTGGTTTAATGGAGATATTTAATTTTTAAGTACAATCTAATTCTTAGCCATAAGTTAAATATAATAACAGTAGTAGACTGTGAGAAATTATACAATTTCAACAGGTGAGAGAAAATGGTTATAATGTGCACTAGATTGTGTCACACACAATTTACTTATTTGTGATGAATACCTGTTTCTACTTATAATTAAAAAGTTATTTATTTTAATTGTTTATTTATAGAATCTGAGGCAAATATTTTACTTTAAAATAGATTTGTTCATAAATATTTTGTATTTGGATATATTTTGTATAGTGGATTGGTAGGATAGTTTTAAGAATGGAATGAGAGCACAAGAAAAAAATTATTTACAGGTTGGCCAAACATCTGATAAGAGCTGTTGATTTGGGTATTAAGCAATGAACAGTGTATTTTATACTGTTTTTAATAGACTTCTTTATAATTAAATAATTTTTATTTTCTATTTTAGAGCCTTCTGCATAAAAGATTTAATTTTTTATATCAATAGGATACATAATTAAAAAAAATTAATTTTTTATTATCTTCCAATGTTTTGGGTTACATTATAAGGTAACTTTTCTGTTTTAATTAATTTTATTAGCAACCGTTTTCAGTGTTAATACGCCATTTTCAGGCACCACTGAGTGTTGCAGAATAGGGTTCTCACTTAATGCTCATTGGGATACTGAGGGAAAAACCTTATCATCAGGACATTGTGGTGCCCAAGATGGTGTATTGACACCAAAAATGGTCGCTATTAAAATTATTAAATTAAAATTTTTCAAATTTTACTTTTCATCTTTTATTTTTAAAATAATACTTCTATGCTCATTAACCATAGCGATTTCTGAGTGCTCAGTATGGCCTAACCGTGAGCGAGTAAATGAAGATTCACAGTAACCCAACTCCTCTCTTCAAAAGAGGGAATAATGATCTCAATACTGCCACCACTCATATTAGAACTTTTTGTTTGTTTTAATCTTGACTTGCCACACAGTATAATCATTTATTTGATAATGGAAAGACACTGATAACAAACCTCTCTCTTGAGACTCAGTGTAAAAATCCAATGTCCAAGAGGAATTAGGTGCTTCGAATATTGACATAAGCAATGATGAGGATGTCATATAGAGGATGCAGTAGAAGTGAAAGAGGATTCACAGTTGATCTACAATCCAAATAAAATAGCAGAAAGGGAAGCTGCTCAAGGTAATAAACAAAATATTGGTTAGGGATTGTAATATTCTTATTCAATTACCAAGTATGGGAGGTCCAATAAAATAGGTATGGAAGGAGATATAAAAGTTGCTTTTTTATTGAAAATATATCTAAGTATATAGCAAAAAAGTCCGCCAAAGGAGAACTGCATAATTCTTTATTATTTCAGTAAATGAATATTTTTATCTAAGTGTATCTAGACTCATAAAAAGGTAACTGAGCTAAGAAGACAGAATCAATGATTACAAAAGTGCTTAGAAAGTAAAAGATATAAAAATGGCAAAGAGTAAGTTGAGATTTAATAACCCTAATTGTCATCAACTTCCCCCGCAGCACAAAAAAAAAAAAAAAAAAATATAGGAATAAAACTACAGAAACTTCGCTTGGTAAGAATTATAATTAATTAAAGCTGAGAACTTTTGGGGCTGAATGTCTTATCCTCAGAGCGCAGGAATCTTTCAGACTTGAGCTTAGTAATGAACTGAGGAGGTTTTGATGGTATGAGTCCGGATACTCAGCCTATTACTAAACTCTTATATGAAATAATTAAATATAATTCTTACAGAGCGAAATTTAGCAGATTTTGGACACAGCCTTATAATTCTATCCAGGTTTTCATTCCTTATACTTATACTCGTTACCACTTATGTTACCAGGTATAAGCTAAGATATAAACTAAATACTCGCCCCAGTTTTTTGAAAAAAAAAACAAAACAAAAAAACTTCTCACCTTTTGTTAAATTGTGCATAATAATACTTCACATTTAAAAGCAATAAGCCAGATGGAATAAAGAACAACAAATGATAGCTTATAAAGTTATGTAAGAACTTTATTATTTACATAAGCATATATTTTAATATATTTATATTTACTTAATATCTATTTTTAAACTTTTTACTTACATCTAGAGTTGTCTCATTAATGATAATAAGAGTCATGCCTTGCACTATGAGTTTAGTTGAATATCCTATATTTATAGCAGTTTCTTGTTTGTCACCAGTAAGAACCCAAATATTAATTCCAGCCTTTGCTAATGCTGATATGGTCTCAGGCACCTAGAAATATTGTTCATTACATAAAAAACCATGTACAACATAAAACTGATAATAAGCTCCAAAATTACATGATCTTGTAGCCTATCTTCAACTGCTGTAGCTCCAAGCAGGATTAGATCTTTTTCAATTAAATTTGCTGCTTCTTCTATTTTCATTTCCCGATTTATCATTGAAGTACAAGCTGAATGGTAAGTTTTTTGCCAATCCTATAATAAAAAAAATTATAATAAATAAACATAGGAACTGAAATTAATAAAAATCATAAAACAATGATAAAATATTGAAAAATATATAAAGTGGAATAAATATTAAGCTGGAGCAGCTAAGGGAATTATTTAGTGATAAATTCCAGTCATTAAATATGTCTTGGTTATGATCAAAATGGATGCCTTACTCAAACCATGAGCCATAATCAGAATTAATATCTGATTATAATCAAATAATATTAATCTTGGGGTTGGAAACAATTGATGTGTTTGAGTGAGGACATGACAGACAGCTTCCTTAACTGCATGGTCTGCAGCTTCATTCTCTAGTATTCCTGTATGGAGCGGGGGGATCTGGCAGAATTAGATTCTAGAGGGATATGTTCAAAGAGCTTTATTGAGTGGTTTAATGGAGATATTTAATTTTTAAGTACAATCTAATTCTTAGCCATAAGTTAAATATAATAACAGTAGTAGACTGTGAGAAATTATACAATTTCAACAGGTGAGAGAAAATGGTTATAATGTGCACTAGATTGTGTCACACACAATTTACTTATTTGTGATGAATACCTGTTTCTACTTATAATTAAAAAGTTATTTATTTTAATTGTTTATTTATAGAATCTGAGGCAAATATTTTACTTTAAAATAGATTTGTTCATAAATATTTTGTATTTGGATATATTTTGTATAGTGGATTGGTAGGATAGTTTTAAGAATGGAATGAGAGCACAAGAAAAAAATTATTTACAGGTTGGCCAAACATCTGATAAGAGCTGTTGATTTGGGTATTAAGCAATGAACAGTGTATTTTATACTGTTTTTAATAGACTTCTTTATAATTAAATAATTTTTATTTTCTATTTTAGAGCCTTCTGCATAAAAGATTTAATTTTTTATATCAATAGGATACATATCTTGGTGATCTAATGATATTTAATTTTTTTTTAAATATGAGCGTTTCTTTTAAAAAAAAGAAATATATAAAAAAGGCCCAGAGTTTAAAATAAATACTCATTATTTTTTAAAACATTAAAACCTAAACACTAATAAGTTATAAAATCATCAAAGTACTAACTTCTCATGACTGGGATTAACCATTAGGTTGTGACTTAAAAGGTGAACTGTAGCCTTATATTATGGCAGAATAGAGGGAAAAGGTTATAGGCTAGGCATTATATTCCATTTTTTTTTTTCCATAAAAGGTAGAAATATAAGTATTGTAACTAATATTACAGAAAATACTTTTGTATTTTCCAAGAACCCTTAATATACTTGCTCTTGTTAGGAATAGATTTACTCTCTGGTTGATTTCATATGTAACAAGAAAGTATTTACAGCAAAAGAATTTAAATTTCTATCGATTCAAGAGATATGGTAGTTAGTTGTCTAAAATTGGGAAGCCTCATTTAAGCCAAAACTTAAATGGTTTTACTTTTAGCAAATTTCCCCTAGGGAAATCAAGCTATTACCACTTTTAAAATGATTAATCAATAATTAAAGGAACTAAATCTAAAATTCGGTTAATTTAGTTTAGGTGTAAACTAACATGTTTTTTTTTTCCCCTTAAACATTGTATGAGTCTGTTAAAGCCTGAAATATATGTAAAATGTTAAAGACATTTAAGAATATAATATTGAGTGTTGAGCAAGTCCTCATTTTTCTAATGGAAAACCCAATTCATTTAGGTTTATTAGATATATTTATTTATATACCCAAAAAATAATTTATTTTTTTGTTGAAATCGGACGAGGAAAAGAGGGGGGTTAGGAGAGATCAAAATTTAGAATCGTAATATTTTAGTATGAAATCATTTTAGTTGGGGTTCGGTCAATGTAGATAAAAAAATATATCTAATAAACC
>KZ807711.1:117986-153959 GCA_000696205.2 Oncopeltus fasciatus | reverse complement strand
TATATATACATACAATTGTGATTTAATTAGATTAAATTTTTATTTTGAGATAAATGGTAAAATTTTGTTACGAATATTAAAATGCAAAATATGTTAATTTTATTTATTTGTGTACTCTAACTTTAATGTTCAGATAAATTAATGAATTATTACATTAAAATGCAAGTGTTGATAGTGGAAGAACATTCTGAATGAAAACTGTCCATTCATTGAGTTTACTTCATGAGAGAACTTTATTACATATTTAAATATTTAACACTTACATTGATATGTAATTGTGAAGACACTAGTGCTTTGGTAAAATAAAATGTGACACTAGTATTATTCTAAAAGTTGACATGTTGATTATATTTTTTATGGGAACACTGAATAGAAGGCTGTATTTAAAGTGCCATAATGAAAATATTGTGGCATTTCATTTTTTATTTCTTTATAGACGTTCACTGTTCCTGATTGCTTCAGTTTAATGACTGAGGAGACTATATAATAACATTATTCAATTTGAATTTCATTATATAAAGACTGCTCCAAATATAAAGCTATTGTCTTCAATTTGGAGTGGAGCAGACATTTCTTTGCAACAATGTGTTTGTTTATATTGTGAATATAATATTTATTATGTATAAATAAATATAAAATATTTATATTATCCATTATATTTCGAGTTAGTGTANCAAGGAGGTTATATGCAGATCGATTCTGAACATCGGAATAAGATATATGATCCATTTATAATAAGAAAATATATTATATTTCATTTTACTGCTTATAGTAAAGGTTTTTCTTTATTTAGTAAATTTATGTGTCTAATATTATTCCTTGTGAATTTCAAAATCGATTCAATAACATTAATTGTCATGTTATGATTATTAATTTGTATTAATTATTTAATTAATAATAGTTGATTATTAATTTATATTTTTATTAATTGAATAATCAATCTTGCTATATTTAAGTTTTTTTGTTTTTTTAATGAATGAATTATAATTTATAAGAAAAGTATTTGTGTAATGAAAACATATATATATTTTTTTTTGTAAAAAACAGCAGAATGTGATAGCTGCTTACTTCTTCACTTGAGTCTTAGTGTTTCCAAAGGCCTTGCAATAAAAATATAGTCAATTTTTCTTTCCTCGAAACTACAAGAGAAATTTCAGTCTGTATTTTCAATTATTGAATTTAAAGATATTGAATTGATTTTAGTTTTTAAATACTAATTATTCAACAACAATTACCCAAACAAGCTAAGTAGAAAATGGGTGGACTGCAAATTGGTAGTTGGAACTCAAAAACAAAGGCAAATAAAAATAAAATGAAGTCAATATTTAAATACAACTTTTTTGATAATTCCTGCAGAATTAAGAAAATGAAGCATTTAAAAATAGTGGAACTGATGTGTTAAATATCACTAAAATGCTAGTCATTTTTAAAAATGTTTTTCCTCTATAAATAAATATGTATAAAAAATATTTCCTTTTTTTTTTAATTTACTCAATTTTAATATTTTTTTTTATACTTATTTTGATGTTTAAGTTTTACATTTGTTTAAAAAATTAGAGTAACTTGTGTTTTGAATTTATTAAATTTGGTTATTTTAATGTACTTAAAAAATAAAAAGCAAAATTACCTGACAATTTGATGTTTTACATTTCAGGACAAATAGAATCCAAAAGTTGAATTAAAAAATTTCTGTCGGCAACACACTATACAGAAAATGTCTAAAAAAAAAAGTGAACTAAATTTAATGGGATTTAGTTTCTATCCATTCTGACACTGTTCCTAATTTCCTAACTTTTACGGGGTTAGACTATGTAAGAGTCTGTAAGGAGTAAACAAACTAGATAAGAATAGGTTCAGAAGAAACTTTAATAGGTTTACTGAGCCAATAATTTTGATTGAAACTGGCTAAATACAATTCCACACATTATGAAATTTACAAATATGAAATTCTTATGAGATCAATTATATCATCATCTAATGGAACCCCATTTTCGGTATAAAAAATAATATTCTACATTGGCAATACTAAATTTCATATGAATTATTCAAAGAATTTGATTGGGATTGATAATATGTGTGTGTGAGTGTGCGTGTACATATGTTTTTGTGAGCAAAGTTATAAAGTTATAATTTCATATGTTAGTCATGTCGGAGAAAGTTTATTAAATTTTTTATCACAATAAAATCAATATAGCACATGAATGGCAAGGTAAAATTTAGACTAATTTTCCAGAAAAACAAAGGCAATATTTATTTATATACTTAGGGATCTATGTAAATATTTTATTTGGTTGTGGTTTATTATTCCACATAAATTTTAAACAATTAATGAGAGGGAATAGAATAAAAAAAAGTTAGTGTAGAGGGAATTTAATGAGATATCTAGCTCGTCCTGGTGGTGTAATGGCTAAGCATGCCGGCCCGGATAGCAGGAGATCCAGGTTCGATTCCTGGATGGGACAGATAGATTTTTTTATTCTATTCCCTCTCATTAATTGTTTAGGGATATATGTTCTTTTAGGGCCTTTACATGGGACTTGTTTCCATTACAACAAAAAATAAACAGAAATAGCAGAACAATTTTTCATTATAAGATTTATTTTGACAAGACCATACTATTAAAGGCTCGGAGGACGCACATAACGAGGGGACCAGAAGGGGAAGGGGCCTAATGAAGGTGTCCACCTACCTCCTCATGACACCACTCCACTTAAAATAGGAAATAATATTTTGTCAGAGATGCTTCTCCTGCCTAGAATCTTCCAAACAGTTATAAAAGTGGCTTGCCAGCAGCCCTCGAGTCGTGTCAGATTCAAGTCGCTGGGCCAGAGACAGTGAAATAAGTGACAGTAACTACTAAATGCAGACAATTTAGCAAGTTGTTTTGAGGCCTATTTCTAAGTAAGCACTTTTAATTTATTTGTATACATTTGTTAATTAGATGTAAAAAATGTTTATTTTCTATTTTTTTTTAGTTATTAAGGGCAGTAGATTTTATTATTATCAGTTACGTATACCTATTTATTGTATTAAATTAACTTAAATTTATTCTGTATTTAATTATTATTGACCCATAGCCCATAACAATACATTAAGCCATAATAATATGCCTTGTTTTAGGAGATGAACATTAATGTACATTGGAAACGATCCTTGTTTCAGCCTAGGGACTTTAAAAAAGGTTTTTATTTTGAAAGCAACATTTTTAAATTGTGCCCTACACTTTTGTCTTGGCTTACAAACTTATTGTTGTACTGTATAGTTAACGATATGAAACAAATATTTAACACAAAATAATTGAATATTCAACTTTAATAACTTTAACAGATCAACTTTAAATTATATTTACCTGATAGGCCAATATACCAGTGGCCTTGGGAGTGCTGCCTCGTCCAAAGTTCATTAAAAAGTGCTGAAATGAGGCAGAGGAGAACAAGTAGAAAGAAAAGCATAAGAACTTGATGGTTAGTTATCCTATCAACAGTTGATCTTTTCAAAGGTGCTCTTGTTGAGTTCATCATCAATTTAGTCTCATGACCAGTGTAGATCACTGCTCCAAATACCCAACTTGTGTTCCTGAGCATAGCACCTCGTAAAAGAACCCTTTCTGGCCCAAGAGGAAGTGCCCTAGAAAAGATATTATATTATTTTACACATTAAAATAAAAAATTAATAAATACAAAACTGTCAGCAAAGCGTCCTTCAAAATCTTGTCTCTCTTCATTTTATCTACATGATGTGAAACAGTTATATAAAAACTTTTTGAAGTCCAAAAAAAAAAAAAAACTAGATTTGGCGTGACAGTTTTCCTATACCTAATGCTTGGTATTTAAGCCTCGTCCAGTAAAGAAGTAAGGACTGAGGGATTGAAATAGAGTTAGGAATTATAGGTGATGCAGCCTTTAATTGAGAGAGCAGTAAAATGAGGCAAGTAAAAAGGACTGTTTTTAAAAAATTTGGTAGGATTCTGTGGAGTAATTAATGTGGAAATAGAGTGGGATAAATGTTTTCACTAAGAGGTGAGTTCCTAACCGACATGTGCCACATGCATGATCAGTTCTGCACATTCGGTAACCTAGTATATTTAGAGTGAGTTTATTATGACAGAGATAAGAAGCATGTTAATATTAATGTTAGTAAATGGTAGTTTCAGTAATTCTTGTTTTCAAGGTGGACTATTTTGGTATAATTTGTTGCCTTTTTCTGTTAAGAGCATAGATTATATCTTCTGAGGAATGCAGAGGTGAATATTTCAATTTCTTTGTCTTCTTTTTAATTGATAATAATAGGTATCAGTGTCTATTTCATTTAGGTAATTAAATTATTTTTTATATTGCAAATGCAAAGGAAGATTTTCTTTAACCTTTTCATATCGTTAGCTAAGACATTTGTCTTTGACTTTATCATTTTTAGTTAAAAGTATTGGACTGAGAGAAAAGAATACATAAATGTTAAAATATTACCTTATACATCTTTCATATTTTGTAAATTTTTTTCATTAGGCTAATATTAAGGAAAAATTAAGATTTAAATTTTGGCTTTCCTCTAAACTTTCCCCTCCATCTTTTCTAGTCTCAACAAAAAACCAATTCATTCAATTTGTTGTTATAGGGTTTGCTGAATAGGCAAAACTTCCATTTTTGGGCTATTAAAATACCTAGTGCACTCAACCAGAAGATAGGCAGATAATTTAAAAATGCACATTTTTATAAAATTCGTATTTTTAAGGATATATATATATATATCCTTAAAAATACGAATTTTATAAAAATGTGCATTTTTAAATTATCTGTCTTGACCGAACCCCAACAACAAACATCTAATACCTAACATTTACTATATTTTGATTTGGTTNTTCCTGAAGAAAAGATTTGACAAAGTTGGGTAAGTTGTTTGAGTATTTGGATTCTTCTAAAGGTGTCAAAGACCTTTTCAAAAGACAAAGAATATGCTTCTTTTTTCCTTTTTTTTTCCAATGAGGATGTTTAGGACTTCTGTTTCAAGAGTAAGGAGATGGTCTATGGTGAATCAGCCTTTCCTAAATCTGCATTGAGCAGAGGACATTGGATTTTTTGAAGGTCCGTAATAGACATTTGCTGATAATTTTTTCACTAACAAAGGGCGAGTGATCCCTGAAAATTTTACTATTTGTGATTTTTTCTTTTTGTGTGTTCACTGCACTCTATATCCCACCTGTTCTTGAATAATATATCACAGCCGCGAGTGTTTCATTTTCTACATATACTTTCTATATATGTATATATATACTCATACTAGATAATTTATAAAATAATACAACAATAATAGATAATATAACTTTTTTTAAAAATTACTTTTGTTTGTCTCCATGTTATTTCTTTTAATAGGTCAGCAGCTCTCAAGATGCTAATGAATTTTTCTATATTTATTTTATAGTTTCCTTAGCACTCAATGAGCTGTCTGAAAAGACTTTTTGAGTCAAACTGAGTTCAGTAAGCTGGGCAGTCTTCTATGTGCTGGATTGTGAGAGGGATGTTGCAGCTGGGGCACATTGGTGGTGGCTCTTTATTAATTAGGTACAAATAAGATGAGTGTGCCCAATTCTCAACCATGTAAGTACCACTTCTTCCCTTTTATTTACTTCTTATGAGCTTTCCCATTTCCTTTTGGTGTTCCTAATGAATCACAGTTTGTAGCTATATGTTTCTGATTTCCATACGTCCTCCCATGTCGAATTCGCTTGCTGCTTGAGCCACAATCTGACATAGTTTGATTCTAGATTATTATTTAGGGATATCTCCATTAGTGCTGCTTTTAAGGCAGCTATTTCTGCCTTTTCATTGGCTGTAATACCTGAGTATATTTTTTAGAGATGAAAGACAGTTTGTGCAAATGATGAAATCTTTGTCCTTTAATGTGAATGCCTAGTAGAGACCTAGGGATATAGCCAGCATTTCTGCAGTGAATATAGTGGCAAGAGGATTAAGCTTTTGTTGTAGTGTAGTTGCTGATGATTGACTCCCCTACATTTTCCCCTTGTTTTGATCCATCAGTGAATAAGTTCAGCTTGGATCAGTGTAGCTGAAGAACTTCATTGGCCTTTTCCATTTTTCCTTTACTGGGGCTGTCTTTGTTGAGCTTGGTAAGTCATTGGTCCACTTGTGGCACTTTTATATTCTATGGGGGACCTTAAGGTCCCCTTCTTAGATGACAGGGTTAGGTAAGATGCTTATGATGTTTTTCTACCATACTGCTAAGGGTGCAGGTTGCAATGGTCTTTCACAGCATAATTCCATGTGTTTTGGTTCAAAGATATATTTATTTGAGGGGTTTATTGACTGGAGAAATATTTTTGAAGTATAGTAATTGTCCTCAAATGAAAAGAGGTGGTTCTTCAGAACAAAGACTTGTTATGGGAGTGGTTCCGAATACCCCAGTAGCTAATCGGATTCCTGCATGGCTGATGGAGTCCAGATTTATCCAGTTTTTGCAGACCAGTATACAATGCTGCCATAATCTATTTTGGATTGTATTAAGCTTAAGTTAATCATTAGAAATGTCAGCCCCCATGTGGTTTTAGACTGGACTTCTATGAGGTTCAGTCTATTAGGTGTCATAGACCTTTCTGTAGATTCTTTTCTTTGGTATTTTATGAGTCTGAGCCAAATGAGTTTACTGTCCAGAATCATTCCTAGTAATGAAGTTTCATTCACAAATATCAGTTCTTGGCCGTTTGTTTTGGCGCCATGCAGGGAATTCTTTTCCTGGAAAAGAGGATAAATTTAGATTTATTTACAGAGAACCTTAGATTATGACTCAGTCCATATACATAGTTTGTGGGAGGTATTTTGGAAGAGCCAAGTAGCCCAGTGGATATTTTAAAATCAAAGAAAGATCATAAGGTCATCTACTAACAGGGATTTTCTGAAGGTGGAATTTCATTAGATATGGAATTGCAAACAATACCCAACTAAGAACACTTCCCTGTGGGAAACCATTAAATAAACGTCTTCTTGAGGAAATTATATAACCAATTCTTACTCTGATATATCGTTCCTGAAGAAAAGATTTGACAAAGTTGGGTAAGTTGTTTGAGTATTTGGATTCTTCTAAAGGTGTCAAAGACCTTTTCAAAAGACAAAGAATATGCTTCTTTTTTTCTTTTTTTTTTCCAATGAGGATGTTTAGGACTTCTGTTTCAAGAGTAAGGAGATGGTCTATGGTGAATCAGCCTTTCCTAAATCTGCATTGAGCAGAGGACATTGGATTTTTTGAAGGTCCGTAATAGACATTTGCTGATAATTTTTTCAAGTAGCTTTCAAAGGCAGCTGGGTCAGGAAACTAGGTCTAAAGCTGTCAATTTGGTGCTTGTCTTTACCAGGTTTGGCATAGGAATTACAATTACTTCTAACAAACCACAAAGTATTTCTCCTGTATCCCATAATTTGTTTAATATTTCCAGCAGGACTGTTTTAATATTTGACAAATAAATGTCTTGATAAGTTCTACATTGTTGCAATTATAAGAGGAGGATGAAATTTAATTTTACATATAAACTATTTGAAAAATGGGTAAACATTATTCTTTTTAATTCTTACCTCCTATAATATGGCTATGTTAGTTCCATATTATTGTTATTATTATAGGAAAAGTTGAAAGGGACTGCTGAGGGCAGCCCATTCTAGTAGATGTGGGATTTGCTGGGACTGGAAGGCCAGAGCCGCCTTCAGAAGTGGTCTGGAGGGATAGGAATAAGAAACCAGTGGCAGGAAGGGAGGAGAGGGAGCCCAGCACTGACACGTGTGGTAGTGGGGAGGAGTGGGAGGTGCCTGCTTGGCAGTTGGGATGGTAGGAAGAGCCTACCAGCATGGGGAGTGTCAAGTAGTTTGGTGAGGTTTCAGTACTGTTCCTTCTTTACCCTAAATACCCTGGTTTCTGTTTTTTTTTTTTTTTAAATAAATGATAGGTCTGTCTGGTTTCCGAACTCAATACTCTCTTTTTTTCTGTTTAATGCTTCAGCATTTGATTTTGTCTTTAACCTGGGATTTTGTTCAAAATAGGTCCTTCTGCTAACATTGTAAGGTATTTTATTTTTGTATTGTGGGGTTTTTATTTCTTTTTCCTCAGTAAACTGAGAGCATTTAGTGCCAAAACTATTGCAGGACCTATGCGTAAAAAAGAAAAAAAAAATGTTAAGGATTAATTATTCTCAACCAATGGCATATTAGATGGCGCGTTGTCAGCACAACGCCTAATTTTTTCCCAATTTAATCAAGAATGGTGCTCAATTAAGGCTTGGTGTTAACTAGGAGCACACACAAACAGAAGCACAGAAAGAAAGGAAAACTTACAGTAAACTGTGAGCATTGAATCTGGGACAAAGGTCCTCAAATCCATTAGGTCTTATGTTATCCAATCAAAGGGTTTGGGAGTCCAGTACCTTAACCACCAAACACCATACTTCTTTATAATGAAAAACGCCTTCAAATTAAAAAAAATGTGCACCATGCAATTTTTTTTTTTTTTTCAAACTGCCCCCTTGCAGCAACTGGAAAAGCAGTTAGACTACAATTTAGCCACTGCTTAAGGGTGTTCAGATTTTATCAACATACCCACTTTTATTGCAGGTGACAATATTCAGGTAAAATCTCGTATCAGAAGGATTTTTCAATAACTTTTCTCGAATTTCTGATCCCTCATGAGTTAATACTTGAGGGATCAGGCAACTGCTATTTTTTATATTCCCCATGGAGAGTAGATGGAGGCTAGCGGTAACTTTCTACACCTCACACACCCTGGCAAGTCCAAGAGTACTTATGGTGAGATTTTACTCAACAGCTTCCAGCTGAACCTCAAGAATATCCATTAAAGGTTGCCCGGGATCACTTCTTTTTGGAATGTATCTCCACAGCTTAATTTTTCAAACCAATGCTTTGTAGTATGCTGGTCAAGGACACTTTCTTCATATTTAATAATTTCACGAGTTGCTTCAGTGTCTGTGAAATTGTTTTCCTAGTAATGCCTTAAAAGTTCATAGGACACTCTCATGTTTCTTCTTTAAAACAAATATTTAAACTGAGACATTTTTTTAAAAGAAGTCAAATAGGATTATTGCAAGCTTAGAGAATACTTTAAAGGAATTATAAATTATTGATAAGTATTAAATAGCAATAAAACATTTAAAGTCCTTTAAAATAATAAAACATTATTGAAGTCTATTGATAAAACGGTCATTTTTTTTACAATTTTTAGTGCAAGGGAACAGAATAAAAAATCTAACTGTCCCAGCCAGGACTTAAACCTGGATTTCCTGCTATTCGGGTTTGTGCATTTTCCACTTATGCTACCGGGACAAGTCAGATAAGTTATTAAATTCCCCTCACTAGTGTCGAGAGTCTAACCTCCGAGGAGAACGAATATATCGTCTTATGCTCGGAGGAGCTAATATTGTCAAGCTGTTTAAATGACTCTCGTTATTTACTTTTAAATTTTTAATTTATTAAATTTTTTTTTGGTATATAATCCCACATAAATTTTAACAATTTTTAGCGCAAGGGACAGAATAAAAAATCTAACTGTCCCAACCAGGACTCGAACCTGGATCTCCTGCTATCCGGGCCGGTGCATTTCCTACTTATGCTAACGGGAGAGATATTTAAGATTTTTTATCATGTTCCCCTGCACTAAAAACTGTTAAAATTTACGTGGGATTATATGCCACAAAAAAAAATGTATGGTAATTTTTTTTATTTTCACCCTATTATACATTATATATGTCATATGATCCTATCATAGTCCAAGAAGAAAATTTAACATTTGAAGCTTCATATCTGCCCTTGGAGGGTCATTTTCTTAAATACTGAGAGCCCCTTTTGATAGAACGACTATGAGCCCTACAAATTTGCTTCCCTGACATTGCTGGGAAACCTTTTAAAGATATTTTAAATGTGGCTGTATACAGAACACTAAATACATTGAATAAACAACAATTATAATAATTTCCCAATTCAAACATCAAAGTTAAACCTGATAGTCTCTACACTAGAAAAAGATAAAAAAAAGTACTAAGGAAACCCATCAAGGAAAGCCCCCAGTTTTTATTAACAGAGTTTACCAAATATTGACCATAATTTTCACATTTCACAAATTTAATGGAATTTGAAATTCATTAGTTGTCTAATCAACCCTAAATTAACATATACATAGATGAGCATTACTTACTGTTTTCCTTGTTCTTTCAATGTCCCACTGAACTCGTAAACAAGTTTATTAGGGTGTTCACATTCTATGGTGGCAAAAAATGAGCTCAATGCATTTGTATCCAATAAATGACTAGTTTCTTGTAAGCTCTGTCTAATTTTAAGATTAGTTTCACCATCTAAATTCATTGTTTCTATATAACACATGCCTTGTGGTTCACTATAACACATAAAAAGGAAGTGATAACCTATTGATTTAAAAATCATAATATATTTTTTAGATAATATTGAGGAGAATAAAAAATAAGTTAATTTAATTACCCAAGGGATAACTATTTTTTTCTAATTTCCAAGAATTTTATATATTTCAATCAAATCAGTAAAAAAGAAACATACTACTAAATATGAGGTACTAAACAATATTTTAGAAAATCATTAAATTACAATAGATGAAAGATTTGATATTTTCCTTTCTATATAATAGCTGGCTGGTGGAGGTTCTCAATCAAAGGTGGGTGAAATAATTGAGAAGTGGTCAGTAACCACCACAGGTCCATATATATATACATACTCTTTTCAATAAAGAGCGCTTTCAAAGTGAAACTTGAACTCTCCTTCACCTCGACCAACTTAAAGCACTGAGGAAGAGGCATAAGCCTCGAAAGTGCTCTGCTTTGAAAAAATATATATATGAACCTGTGGAGGTTACTGACCACTTCTCAATTATTTCACCCACATTTGGCACTGTTAAAATATTTTTAATTACACATTTGGTTATTTAAAAAAAAAAAAATAACTGAAGAAGTTAAAATACTGGCAATGATGGTTAAACACTGAAATATTCATGTCAACATTTACCTAGATGATAAGACTATGAGATCTGCAGGGAAGAAATTATTGTTGTGGACCTTGACTATGTCCCCTACAACAATAGTCTGCCACTGAACCCACTCCCAGTTTCCATCTCGGAGGACTTCTACCTCCCTTTTGTTTGTTTCACCATCAGCTCGGTGCCTTTTCTGCAACAAAAAAAAAAATTTTTTCTGAAAATTTATAATATAAATTTATTAAACCCATTTTAAAATCAAAATTCTATTATGTAAACATAAAATATTGATTTTTGGAAGGGGATACAGGTTGTCTAAAAATAAAATATACTTAATGCAGGAGCTATATTAACTGTTTTTAATGATAACTTTGACCGAACCCCAACAAAAAATAATTCTAATAATCTCCACGGTCAAAAACTTTCCATTTGTTTTTAATTGCATTTGAATAACTTTGTAAAAGTAATTCACAATTATTAATATGTAAAAGTCCACAGCAGGAATCATACCCATATTTTCTGATTTGGTGGGTTTAGGGCCCACATAGTGCACAAGGTTAACACATCTGGGTAGTAATTAGAAAAAAGCTGGTTCAAGGCTTAAAATTTTTTCATTAAAGAGTTTTTCACAAAAATGCAGAACATAAATGTTAGAATTTACATTTCACATTTATTATATTCTATAATTTTTTCTTATAACAACAGTAATAATAATAATAAAGATATTAAAGATTTTTCAATTTCATCTTTCACTATCCTTCCACTTTCCCTTATCTTGCCAGATTTCAGCTAATAATGAAGTTCAGTAAATATTTATAGGCACTTAAATGCCAAATTTGGTTTCTCTGGTTTAAAATCAGGAAGGAAGGGTTCAACCATTCCTGTGTGTTTAAGTCTTGAGAATATATTGTAACAGAGCTTTAAGACAGAAAGATGGCCAGGAAATAATTTGACTGATTTTAATATTTAATATGGAGTTACTGGAGAAAAAGTTTAAAATTAGAGGAGATAATAAATAATAAATAGTTGAAATAAAAATTCTGTATAAATATACTATTTCCACTTAACGCTAATAATACTACTTGAATAATCAGATAGCTTGTGCCTGTATTTATGGAGATAAAATTGCTTTTATATTACATTTATCATAATAGAATATAAGAAAAGCAGTGATGGAATGAAAAATAAAATAATTAATTTGATGTTCACGTAGGCTTCGTCGGTCGTCAGATGTATTTACCATTTCATCTTCCGGGTTGGACCGAGGCAAATTGTTCTTATTTGCCGAGCTTTCGCACATCATGTGATGGCTTCTTCAGGGCTGAAAAGAGAATGAGNCCCTGAAGAAGCCATCACATGATGTGCGAAAGCTCGGCAAATAACAACAATTTGACTCGGTCCAACCCGGAAGATGAAATGGTAAATATATAATTAATTTGATTGAATAAATGAAAGTAAAATGAGAAAAAATATAAATATATTGAGAGAATATACGTGGGGGGGGGGGGTATACGTACTTTGAAGGTTATTGAGGATCTTGGTCAAATAATTTTTGTACAATTACATTTGTCTCAGCCAATATTTCGAGCATATATATGCTTAATATTTCTCAGGAAGGAATTATTATGGATAAGTAGCCAAGGAACTAGGAGACAAGTTAGACTGGTTTATTTAGAAGGAGGGCTAATGGTTTTTCAGAATGTATGAACCATGGCAATTAGGAGTGAAACAAGAAATTTTTTAGACAACATTGGTTCTGTTAGGAATGGGGATGGGTTCTTTAAGGTGGGTGTAAATGGATTTTAGTTTATAGTGAGATTTCTTAATTTTTTTTAGAAAGTTTTGGAATATAAGAGAGAGAACGGAAAGTGAGATCATTATTTTGGGATCCCCCTTCTAAACAGAACCAATTTTGTCTATAAAATTCCTTGTTCCACTCCTAATTGCCATGGTTCATACATTAGGCAAACAAAAAACCCTATTTCCCGTAAAATCAACAATCACAAAAATGACATCTACAAAAAACAAATAAAACAGCCCTCACAAAACACGTCATTCATGAAGGACACACATTTGACTTTGATAAGATTACCATTCTTTCCACTGAACCCTATGAATACAATCACCTATTACCTGAAACCGTTCACATAAACTGTTGGTGTTGTAACCATCCAGTTAACGACCAAACTGACATAGAACAAATTTCTTCAACTTATTCAAACATTTTCAACATTCTGAAAAACATTTAGCCCTCCTCCTAAATAAACCTGTTTAACTTGTCTCCTAGTTCCTTAGGCTACTAATCTATACTAATTCCTAACTTTTTTCCTGGTATTGCCCCCTTTGATGCAGGCCATTTTCTCCTTTTGTAACTACCCCTTCATAGCCCCACCCTTTCACCACCCACATCGTCCATCTCATAAATTTCTCCTGATTTCCAAACTCTAACTCTCATTCATGATTATTTGATCAAGGTGGCACGACATCCCCTCTCACTTTCATGATAGGTAGGTGTGGTTAATTTTGTCTACACATTTGTTATTGTTTTTCCGTAGCATTTGAAATCACGTTACTTTTAGCTACAGAAACGTTATGCAATAATAATATACATCATTTAATTTTTTTTATGTTTTCTTATGATATTGTATTTCAACAGCCCTGAAAATAGTTTAAAAAGGAAGCTGAAATGACGGCAGATAATAAAAAATATACAATTTTTAAATTGTATTTTTTGGATCAACCTTCATCCAACCACAACAAAAATCTATTAATAATCTCTACGGTTAAAAACTCTCCATTTGAACATACAAATACATTTTTTGAAATATTAATATTATCAGTAATTATAAAATCAATAATCTATTATGAGACATTTGATCTTTATCTTAGTAGTCAAAATAATTTCCTTTATATTTTGAAATTTTAATTAACTTGCCATGACTAAAAAGTTAATAGTTTGACCAATAATTACTCCTAAGTTAACTTTTTAGTCTTAGTAAGTTAATTGAACTTTATTATTGAAATTTAAAATTACTAATCACATCAAAATTGTAAAAAAAAAAAAAAAAAATTTGTGCATTTTCTGCCCTGAAAAAGAGAAATATATTCCCGAAATATTGGCCTAGACTAATGTAATTGTAGAAAAACTATTTGACCAAGATCCTCAATAACCTTTAAACTATTGTGTGTGTCTGTGTTTTATATATGAAATAAGATGCGTGTGTGTGTGTGTGTGTATACACCCACCCACACACATGAAGAACAGGAGTAATGGTCAAATATATGCAGAGTACAAGGAATGTGAGTATCATTTGACAAAAACAGAATGACAGATTTATTTTTAAAATAATTTGACAAAATTTTAATAACACTGTTAAATATAGAAATTATAGTAGGAGGTCATTAGGGGAAATGTCGGAAACATCGGGAGAAAGGTTATTTTCCATAGCCAGACTGTTAATCTGGTTATAGTAATTACCTTGGTAAAGGAGATAGCCGGACGTACAACATAGGGAAAGGGACTCGAGATATGTAGTAGACTGGGATATTGTAGTGTGGTCTTGGATTGTAGTCCAATGTTTATCAACAATTTGAAGGGCTCTATCAATGGGTATATTGGTGAAGAGAGATTCTGTGTCTAAGGAGCAAAGAATGTAACCTTTAGGGATAAGTAGAGATTCAAGCTGTGTTTTTAGGTCAAATGAGGTTTTTTTTATGTTATATGGGTTTTATTGGCTAAGAGTCTGTAAGGATGGAAGAAGAAATTTACTCAGTTTAGATGCGAAACAATTAATATTTGAAACAATGGGCGGAGGGGGTTTTCTGGTTGTGGATTTTAAGCGACATGACGTCCTCTCTCGCCTTCATGATAGGTAGGTGTGGTGAAATATATTTTTTGTAGTTTGTTTTTGTATTTCAAATTTTTTCTACATATTCTACTACATTCATACTTTTGATATCCCATTACACTTAGTTATCGCAATTCTAAGTAATAATAATGTTAATCCTTTAACTTTTTGGTTTTTATTTTATTTAATCTTATGAGATTTTATTTCAACAGCCCTGAAGATGTAAGCCGATACGTTGCCAGATAATTTAAAAAATACACATTTTTTTAAATTTGTATCTTTTTGGATCTACCTTGACCGAACCTCAACAAAAAAATCTAATAATCATATTACGTCAGCTCCAGGTTTGGGACGGGGATGAAAGAAAGTATGACTGTGTAGAAAGGCAAAATAGTCATTATAACAAATAAATAATACTAAGTAATTACCTATCCAGGACAACCTATCACATAAACATTTGTAAGTGTAAATTTCTATATCTTACTCTAACTATTCTAAATCTATAAGATCTTACTCATTATCCTTTGTTTGAATTTTTTAACTTGTTTTAACATATGATTTTTGATCCCTCGTGAGAAATAACTCTTTGGACATGATCTCAAACATCTAAATCAATTTAGAGAACAGTCAATGTAGAGTTAATTGTTAATTAATACTTCACATAAATAAAATATTTGTTTAGTTTTAAATATTTCTTTTTGTACTATCCTCACATTTAACCTTATGGGATTGAGAAGGGCCTTTATTTCTTCAACCTGGTGGCAGCATTTAACAAAATCATTTGAATTAGGCTCCTATTTAATGGGCCTAATAAGACAGTATCAATGTTCCCATTATAAAAGCTTAATTGATAAATAAACCTGATAATAAGAGGTGAATATCTTGATACGGTTGTACTACGGCTGGTTAGTCAATTTTTATGGTCAGGACAATCGTTCTGTAACGCCTTCTCAAGAAAAACACCTTGAAATACAAAGGCATCAGATCTCATTATCAATCCCAAAAAACTGATAAACTTTAATAAACAATGAAAATATGGTAGTGTACTCTCTCTCCCACTGTATTTATTTAAATGAAAGAAGAAATAACTAGTAATACTTACATTTATATTTCAATTAAGATACAAAAATTGGTATTTATCCTATTTAAACTTTTAAATCAGATAGGATTTACTTTTAAATACTACAAATATATTGAGACTTAATAATTAATAAAAATTTAAAGCCAGGTTTTGTGTTATAAAATAGTGTACGCAAGACTTTTTATAACATGCGTTACTAACATCCTGTGACAATAAACATAAAATAATATAGATAAATATATAGATTTTGATCAAGGAAATAAAAAATTTAGCATTAGGCTTTATATAAAAGTAATACTTAAAATTTGTAAGTTTTTGGTATTATTATAAGCAGTAGAAAATAAAGTATAGAGAATGGTGAAGGAGGTAGTTTTTGTACAAAATTTAGAGCAATTAAAAAAAAATGTAAATAACTTTTTAGGAATGTAATGAAATTAGCAATTTTGAAATCATTTACATAAGTTTTATTGTCTTAAATTGTCGTATTAAAGACAATTATTACTTGAATATTAGCCAATAAGTAAATGTTAAGTAATATTATAAGGATAAAATAGCATGTGAGGGTAAGAATTTATAGTCCATACAAATTGCCAGACATTTCATAAGGAAAAATAATAAATTAGTCATAAAAAAAACTTACAAAGTCCTCAATAATCTCCTTAATTGCTGATACCAGAAGAATGAAGATAAGTGGCACCAAAGTTGTGTATCGACCAGTTGGGGAGACATCTGGAATTTGCTACAGGCAAATTTTAATAAGAATTAGAAAAAGGTCATAAGATATCTTATAGAAATAAAAAATAAAATAAATACTCATGTTCAGATCTTAAATTTAAGAGCTTTATACA
The DNA here is from genome assembly GCA_000696205.2 of Oncopeltus fasciatus. Taxonomy (NCBI): domain Eukaryota; kingdom Metazoa; phylum Arthropoda; class Insecta; order Hemiptera; family Lygaeidae; genus Oncopeltus; species Oncopeltus fasciatus. The sequence goes on along the minus strand of KZ807711.1, from coordinate 137,178 downwards.
TCATAAGCCATAAAATTGCTCATGGTATTTAACATAGCACTGGTTTCAATTAAAGAAAAAAAAATTTACTTTGATTTTTATGTATTTAATTAATTATTTTTGTAGCCTTGAGTAAAGATATGGTGTATGTGTGTGTGAACATAAGTATACATTTGTTAAGTCTGTGAGTAATATGATATACATTTCATGATCAAACTGTAATGTGCAGTATTGAGCAGAAAAAATTAACTAAGATATGGTCAACACTTAGCTCCTTTCTGAGTCCTTTCCCTACATACTTTTAAAATCAAAGAATTGCTCCAAGATGATGTGAGGAAGCAAACATGTTAGGAACATGGTGGCTACTCACTTTGTCGGCTCAGAACCAATGAGGTAGGTTAAGCCTGGCAACCCCCTCCACAAGCTTAACAGGAAGCTATGAGAGTTCACCTAACCAGAAAAATGAGGGCTGATACCCTACCTCAGTAGCTCATTCACACTAAGAGATATCGGACTGCCTCATGTTAAACAACAAACTGAAACCACCAAATGGACTTATGATCAGATTTTTGGAATGTTTTAAATTTATATAGGTTCAGAAGACTTCATATCCTCTTAAATAAACTTGCTGGTTTCATTATAGAAGGGTGAATGTGACTTGTAGAAGGATCAGGGAACTTTCTACGATTAGTCCCTTATTAGCTGTCATATACCCCTATAGATATTTTAGGTAAAGAGGTCAAGGATGCATTTTATGTAGCTTTAGAAAAACCCACTATATATACCTGAAGAACATAATCCTAGATGGAGATTTCAATGCAAAGATTAGCTAGGGAAACATATGCCGCTAATCGAACAAAAATGGTCAGAGAACTGTGAAATTTGCAGCCACTTCTTACAGCTTGGTGGTTAAATTTAACTATTTCATGGTCACAAAATAAACAAAGAGACATAGCAATTACCATACCTTAACTCCTTTAACCAAATTGATCTCTTCTTAATAAGAGGTAACCACAAATCCCATTTGTTGAGCGAGCCAACATTGACTCTGACCACGAGTTAGTGATAGAACGAATCAGGGCTAGAATCTGTAAAACAAGAAGAGCCTAAGAAGTGGAATAGTTTAAAGTTACAAGACACAGAGGTATACTATTTTCAACTCATGGGAGCGGATTACTACATGATTCACTGGTAGATGTCAACCATAATGACAATCATTGCCTTGAAACAATAAGAAGTAAACTCATGAAAGGAATGCAACTCAATGAAGAATGCTAAAGAGTGATGGATGTAGAGAATGTCACTCATCAAGCTATTGAGCAGAAAAAGCGGAGAGAGGAGAACAAGGGCATAAGAAGAAGAAATTGTAGGAGAACCAAGATACTAAAAGAAATTTACAAGAATGCCAATGAGAATAGGACCTTCTTTTAGAAGGTGAACATTGGTAGAGCCCCATTCAAAGGATCCAAGAATACTGGAAAGAATATGGGACTTTCCTGACCATAAGGATAAGATATTTCAGTGATGGGTCAGGCACTTAAGCAATCTCAAAAATGAGTACCTTGCATGAGTACCAGCCTGAATTGGAAAGAGGAAATGAAGAAGATGAGCCATAAGATTTGGAGGAGGTTTTTAGAGCAATCCAGAAAATGAGAAACTATAAAACTCAAGGTGAGAATAGATTACCAGCACTTAACTTTTCTAGCATGATAGGTAGAAATTGCATGAGACACTTTGTGATCTGGTTTTTAAAATTTTGACCTAAGAAAAGATGCTTCAGCAATAAAGTAAATCAGTGATGCGCCCTCTTCATAAGAAAGGATAGCAGTTAGAATGTTTTACACACGATATATATATACATATATAATAAAATGTGTTTTTTTCAGATTGATACTTCTTTTGGGGTTTTAGTGTAAATGAATTATCATTCTGTTTCACAATACAAATTTTTAAGAGAAAGAAAAATACATACTTGTAATAGAGCGATGAAAAGGAAAAAACAATTTGAATATCGCCTAAACTGTTCAAAGAGAAAAGCTGGAAGAAAAGAGTACGGAGTATACTTTGCAGTAGTTATGTGGTTGCTCCCAAACTTACATAGTTGTGGACGGTTTACAAAGACAACTCTATAATCTAGATTACCAGTGACACAGTCAACTGAATCTGTCCCATTTTCGACCAGGTTTCCTCTCTCCCCATCAACTGCAACAGAAAACAAAACCATATCCATTAGAATAAAATTAGATGTAGGAAGATAAAGGAAAATTAATAAAATAAAATCTTACTAATAAATAAAAAAAGAAAAGTAAATTTCTTTAACAGAGATTTTTTTTAATGAGAAGAAATACAGTTAGAAATGGTGTCATTTCAGAAAATGTCAGGAAAATCTTATGAAAAAGTAGCTTTGAAGTTTCTAATTCTCCAAACGATAATTGGCCCAAATACTATTTCTCTCTCTCTAAACCCAGATATATATATTCCCACACTCACACACATACATATGAGACTGCAAAAGGTACTCTAATAAAATGTTTTGTTTTTTTCTTTCCTTTTTCAATTATCACTCTATCCAGCAGAACATGAATATTTCTACAGGTGAGTTATTAAAACCTTAAAGAGTTGTACCAGAAAAATGTACAATAAATATTTTGACCGTACTAACAATTAATTATAACTCTTTTATCTAGGCAAAAAGTGGACAAATACTGGCAAAAACATATGTGAAAAAGGGTTCAAAAAGTTAGGTCTATTATAAGGTAAGCTAAGCTTATTTTTATAGGTTAATTAAATAATTTTATTTTTTGCTGGTTGGTGGAGGTTTATATGGATGAAATAAACAGGTCAAGAATGCTATTTTTTCCATAAAAATATGGTCAAAACTAGTTATTCATAGTAATTTATTATTTAATTCAGTTTATTTTGAATAAGATGGATTATGCACAAAGGTTTGCAGTAATTAATTGGCAATAAAACAATATTTTTTAATGGCCTAAATATAATGGCAAAAATCATTAAAGTTAATATATTTTCCAGTAGGAAGATTTTACTGAAAATTATAATTGACAGACCTGACAAAATTATATTGATCCATAGTACCAATACTAACAATAAGTTCATTAAATTTTAGTCATATTTATGTCATATTCCAGTAGAGAAAAATTACTCAACAAACTTCTTGCCAGTCAAGAGCCAAGCTTAGTGGTCTTTCTTTTAAATTCAAGCCCTCTCTAGCATATTGATAAAATTTGTAATTTATTCTTATTTATGTCCACCTTAATAAAATATAGATAATTTGCTTAGTTAAAGATATTTTTCACCAGTTCACTATTACAAAGAAGTAGCAAATAACATACTTAGAAGGACTAAACACACTAAGTAATATATTTAAAGCAAAACCTGTCATACAGAAAATGTCTAAACTAAGCTCACTTCTTAGATACATAGCAAACAAACGCATGAGAAATTAATCAGGATTTCAGTCAGAATGAAATAAATACTCCAAAATTATTGTTTAATTATTTTATTTTATTATTGCCAACATTTTTATTTAATTTGTAAGTCATCATCAAAGCAATAATGATGTATGGAGAGATCTCAGAGGGAGGTTTCTAATCACATCCCAGACTGTAGAACTAAACTAACTGAAATCTTGATTAATTTTTCAACAATAATAAAATAATTACCAATTAATTAAGGAGTACTTTATTTTTCCCATCCTGGCCAAAACCTTGATTAATTTCTCACAACAATAAAATAAAATAACTACCCAATAATTTTGGAATATTTTATTTTTCTCATACTGGCTGAGAACATGATTAATTTCTCAAGTTTAATACTGGATGACCAACCAATCACTCACCATTGTTAACTAACATTAATACATAAAATTTAAATTTCAGACAAACCCAATACATAATAAATAATGATATTAGTTGTGGTATGTAATTCCACGTTAAATTTTATACAAGAAATGCAAAGGGAGCCATTTCTTGTATCCAACACATAATATTTTAAATAAAAATATAGATAGCTGAATATCAATTGTTATCATTTGCATTAAGGTGTGCTGGGTAATGATTATTATTTCTGAATTGTTAAAATGCTTAATATATTCCCAGTATAAGTAACTCTCCTTATCAACCAATTACTCAGTAACTGTATAATAGTAAATGTGATAATAAAAAATACAACAATTAAGAAAATTAGTTTTGGGTACCATGAAAGTCCTCATATCTAATGATATGAGTTTGCTAAAGGTATTCCTAAAAACTAATTTCTGCACCTCTCATTACATACACACTATTTCCTAACATTTAAAATAAAGGATAAATTCACTAATTTAATATTATGAGTTCACAAAACTTTATTAGCTCAATTTCTAATATTAACTAGCAATTAATATATTTTATATGAATGTTTCCTCAACTAAAAAGTTTTTATGGGGTTAACAATGGCATTCTTCAGGTCAACATTCCTTATCACCCTAACTTATTCCTCAGAATTCCCTTTACCTTCACTTTGAAGCATAAGATCCAGATCTAATCTGTTGAGATTAAGTAACTGCAAACAGCTGAGGGCAAGACAGGGGGCAGCATTTTCAATTCTATCTCCTGAGCCAATCTCGATGTCATGCATGCCAGAGTATTCTTATGGTGAAACATAAAAAGAGGGTTTGGATCCAATTCAAGATGCGCGTCTAAGTCTATTTTTCTTCTTCTTCTTTCTACCTGGGCCAAGCTCTGCGAGGGACAATCTCATACTGCTTGAAGTAATAAACTGGATTTAGCTCCTTCTTCTATTTAGGACCAGTGAGGATATGAAATTTTTCTTTCAAAAGTAGTGCCCAGGTTATTGTAAAAATGTATAGAATATAATAGTATGATAATTTATTTTTCTTAAGCTTATGGTAGATACAATTTTTATGAAAAATATATTATTGAAGATATTGAAGAACATAACAATGAATCTTGAACACTTTCCACAATCTACCCTTAAGGATAGTCAACAAGAGCCTACCTCTAGTCTAGATCTTACCTCTATCCTTCTTTTGTTTTTTCCTCCAGATTTTAAGATCAAATCAGTCATTTAATCTCATCTAAGTCTATTTTTAATGAAACATGGGAAATATTCTCAGTTTACGTCAAGCGGCAGACTTTTGTTTTCTCAGACTGATTATAATAGTTTATTTTGAATAAAATATACTTAAAGTAATCAAAAGGGATTAGGCTCTCAATATGTACATTCCCCCAGGAATGACATCAAACAGCAAACTCTGGCACCTGTCAATAGGTTCCCTGTACCATGCCATTTCCTGTGGCAACCTCATTAACCTGCTATAACCTACAAACATGGGGCAACTAATAGTTGATAAAAGACACTGAAATAATTAGAGTTTATGCCATCCTGACTGTGTAACTCTTTTTTGCCCCTAAATTAGTATAATTATGCAGTCACTTTCAAAAATGTGTTCCCACAAATTGAACTTATTATTATTATTTGAGAAAGATATTAAGTGCTACACTACCGAATAAAGGTATACACATTTTTATTGAAACTAAGACACTTGATGAATATTTAAAAAATAATTATTTTATAAAAAATCAGGCAAATTTGTATATATTGGATTTTATAAATGAACGAATGAATGTCATAATACATTCAATCCTCAATATGCTTCATTTTTCTGGTTTCAAAACCACCTGTCAACTTTCTTTATTAAAAAAATAAAGTAAATTGTATAAATAGAGATAATTAACACGTTTAGGGATATAACAGGAGCATGAAATGAAGCAAAAACTAAAAAAAGGAAAGCACTACCTATAGACTGAAGTATACATAAACTTAATTTAATTTAAGCAAGACATAACTTTAATCTGATTGTTGCTAAAACATTTTTAACATTTCTCATTTCAGATTTAACTTTTCCGTTAAATCATTTTTGAACAAATACAAATTTTTTGTGGAAGTGAAATCCAATCACTAGTTAAGCGTAGAAGACAAAGTATTAATAATTTTTTAAACACTTAAGATACTTTTTTTTTTTTTATAACACTACAAATATTTGTTCTTTTAATTAATAATACATCAATTTTTAACATCTATATTTTATTTAATTCTTATTCATTTATTCTGTAATTACTCAAAGAATTATTAAACTGTCACACTTCAGCTAGCAGTAGAAGTTGTTTAGTCAGTATTACTATCTTTAATCAACATTAGTAATCATAAAGAGAGGGTTAGGCTAACCTTCTTCATGTGGTGTCATTTTGATGACAGAGTAAACTTGAGCAGTAGCTTTAACCTACCAGTGAATGGTTAGTATAACTTTACTTGAAATAATAACATGCCAAGAGATAAGAAATATTTTTTTTAAAATGAGTAAAAATAAACCTGCAATGCAGTGGAACTTTTCACTTGATAGATATTTATGTTTATTATGTTGGTTCTTTCTAAATAATCTAAGTTTTCGAATTATTCTAATAACAGAAACTCTAAATCTAGCCATTGCAGCCAATGATATTGTGAAGAAGGGAAAATCAGCAATAATAACTTTCAATCTTCAAGATAAATACATAATTTAAACTCTTTATGTAACCCCTTGAATACTATAAAATGCAGCAAGTGTACATTACTGAGCAATCAGTCACAATTATTGAAGTATCTAATGAACTTAAATATACTACTGAGATGGATAATTTATTAGTAACCAAAAGTATTGGGGAAGAATAAATCAGGCATAGAAATATGTTACTATGAGAACAGTCTCTTTTAACACTAACATATGGTACAATCTTATTCATAAAATTTCTGCAGTTTTGCAAATGAATTTGACAGAATGATTAAATTACAAATAAGATTATTAAAATATTAAAAATAAATAAATACTTTTCATAAGATTCACTTAATATTATATAATGCCTAAAGAAAAAACAAAACAAATGTACTGAACAGCTGTATTGTAGCCCATATTATCAAAGTCACACTCACAAATCTAAAATATCAACAAAATAATCAAGCAAGTGAATGAAGTAAGGGAAATTATTACAGATAAACATCTCATCTTATAAAACTTACCGGACCTGTGCCAGGGAATTCTGTTAAGGAATTTTCTACAATTCCATGGAATATAACAGTCCATTATAGTTGACAACTGCCAAAGTATCTCTATTAGAGAGTTGATTAAATAATATGAAATATTAGATTAGCCGGCTACTCTCCATCCATAGTTAAAATTGTGAATAACAGACAACGGAAGGTTATGACAGGTTAGCCTGTAATCATTGTCTATCTTATCAGTTAGCCCATGCTTTCAAACAGAAAAGTAATCCTACACTATATTTACATTTTTAACGACAAAAAGTTAACATAATGTACAGGAATAATTACTTAATCTTTCTTAATCTAACTGAGGGATAACTTATTTTATTTTTAATCAATTTACAAATTAGTCAATATATTAACTTTTCCAGAGGTCTGAAATTCGGGGACCTTCCTGAACAGATTTTCTTTACACCAATCAATTTTTATGATGTCCTGCTAAAATAAGATGCGCACCCCAACACATGAAATAGGCTGAATTATTTAGAGCCAAATGAAATAGCACATTTGAGGGCCAACTGCTCTTTGAATTTCGGTAATAATCTAAATATGTCAATTAGATTTTTGTTTTAACTCCTATTGGGAATGTAGTCTATGTTAACCGAAATTTTCCCTAGGTATGAGTAGAAAACCATTTTGTTTGCCTACTTTCCTTTATTACAATTGGGTGGCACCTTCCGTTGCTTTTAATAATAAATATATTATTAAATTTTTATTTTTATTTTATATAGAGCGTATTCCGAAGGAATGCAGCTATAGATTGGGGTTAGTCACATTTGATACAATATTGAAAGTTTTTCGATGATTTCTTTTACCCAACCTACTAGACAACAAATTTCTTTCACTCAGGAGCTTCGTCATCTAAGCAGATTTCCCATGTACCATTATAAATGGACATAAATAAAAGTACAATACGACATATAATACTACTAATACAGTACTACGATAATACATTTTTGTCTACCTTTAACCCCCCCCCCACACCATCGACATAAACCAAAAATTAATAATTTTAAGCTCTTGCGGAAAAAAAAACCTTAATTTCAAATTTGGTTTCTATATTTTAAAATTAGAGTCTCACTCAACACTCGAAATTACATTGTTAAATATTTTTCTTAAAAAGAGTTGTTGAGTAAAAAAGTCATATAAATACATTTAACACATAATTTGTTATTTAATGTAATAAAACGCTAGTATTTGTTGACAGATTTTACTCAACAGCTTCCTGTAGAACCTCATCATAATGCATTAATGGTCGTCCAGAGCTCTACTTCCTTTCCAAAGTCGTATCTCCACTGGTAAATGTTTCAAAGCCGTACAAGGAAACCTTCCGCTTCATCTTTGATATTTCACGAGTTGCTTCAACTGTTGTTAAATTTTTTTTTCCCAAGCCTTAAAATTAATAGAATTTAGTGGGACACTGTCATATTTCGTCTTTGAAAAATAACTAAACTAAAAATGCTTTTTTTGAAAAAGCCGAATGGGATTTAATAAGCTTAGAGAATGCTCATTAAATTGCGAGCCATGCAATCAACACATGGAGCTTAAAATCTCAATAGATTAGTACGTACTACTGTAAGCAGAGGGTAATATTTTATCTCCCAAAAATAGAGGCATTTGGATGTTCAAAGAATTAACTAACTTTCTGTTGAATAGTTTTAGATATCAAAGAATCGGCCATACTTTCATCGACTCTCTAATTTCATTCCATTAATAGTCAACCTATATATTTAAATAAATTTGTAGTGCTATCATTTTGGGGATCTAGTAGAACTGGAAAAATATTTATATTTCATCACAGTCAAATTATATTTTTCAGTATCTTTTACAATTGTAAAATATACTAGAAAAATAAAATTGTGTGTTTTAACATTATAATATATAATATGATTATACCATTAAATAATGTAACAAAGGATTACTAGTGAAACTTAACATATATTGGTTTAACACTCTTCTAATGACTCTTCCATATTCAATCAATCGCCTAAAAATATGAAGAACTATTATAGCAGGACTAATTCTTCACAGTGATTTTATAATAGGTAACTGCCATTTTTAAGTTCCAAAAACATGCTTTAGTCCATAAATAATAGTGAAACAAATTTGATTTTTTTACTTCATTATTTCCAATGTCCTCATTCGGTTCAATTCTTGAGCCCAGTCTAACATTCGAACAAGTTCCATGCAACAATCTGCAGGAGATCCCCCCCAGAAAATATCTCTTTCTGAGATTTCTAGATTAGAACTTATTTCAAATGAACGAGCAAATAATCGAGGAACGTTTCTCCTTATCATATAGGGCAATTCCGAAAAAGGTTCAACAAATAAAGAAGTCCCGAGAACGATCATGAGATCACAGGCTTTCATGTCACCAAGTAAATTTTTAAAGAATTTAGAAGGCAAGGACTTATTGAAGAAGACAATGTCGGGTCGCACTAACCCATCGCACTTCAGACAATTCGGACTTTCGCCCAAGGAGCGCTTGGCGACGAACCAAACATCTGGATGGTTTTGGCTACAATTAGTGCACTTCCAGTTATGGTAGGAGCCGTTGGCCTGGACAAGTTTGTCTTCAGGCAGTCCAGCTAAGAGGTCGAGATTGTCCATGTTTTCCGTGTAGTGACGGCGTAAAATTCCTTTGTCATGTAACAGTCTAATGAAAAAGTGAGCAGCGTTCGGTTCGTCCGGGAACTTCAGAAGACTTTCCATGATCTCGAACAGGGGTTCTTGGCGCTTCGAGAAGTAGTCATAGTCGAAAAGGGCTCTACAATGTGGCAAATTTGTCTCATGAATATGATCTAAAGTGAAGAGTAAATCTGAAACCCAACAGTTTTCCGACATTTCGCCCCCCGAAAGAACTACAATGTTTTCACACTGGCAAATTTTGATGTACCTTGCAACAGCTTCCAGCGATGCATCTTGGAGAAAACAGGAAATATTTTCCTGAAATAAAGTATCCTCTTTCGGTAAGGAAATTCGTTTGTAAGATAGTTTTCTTTTAGCACTAAAAAATGCACCCATTTCAAAATAATATCTTAATGGTTTTTATTCACTTATTCTACACATGAAAAACGTATGGTATACATATATAAAAAAATGAACTTTTTAATAGACTAATCAACGATAAAAGCTATTTAAATCATATGTACATTTATCTTTATTATAGTAGATTTATCCTCAATATTTAAAAATAATTTCTTAACTACAATGAATAAGGTATAGTTTGAGGACACCAATTAGTTTTAAGCACTTTCAATAGAACAACAAAATATTTAAACTCTTCCAACTACAATAAGTAGTGAAAGTATGATAATTGGTCTAAAATAATTTTCTTCCCTAATATTAAATTTTAATAACTATTTCTGCACATTTGTTTTGTATTAAATTGATAAATCAATCAATCGATGAGAAAAATTTCATTTCGTACAGCATAAGTATCAAACAGATTTCCCTGAAGAAAATCAAGCTTTCACATTGATCCCATGAAGTGCAAAGGCAAATAATCAAGGAACGTTTCTCCTTATCATATGGGGCAATTCCGAAAAAAGTTCAACAAACAAAGAAGTCCCAAGACTTTTTTTATTTCTCATGGTTATGGGAAAGTTAAAAAAAAAAAAAATCAATATTTTACCAAATTTAAATAGGAGTAGCTAAACATATGACTCTTTAAAGTCATGTATAAATGGTTGTTTTCTCACTAACTTCTACAACTTTTAAATTACAGACACCAAGCTCAGTATTCAGGTTCTTTTCCGCAAATCCTTGTTTAAGTGAGCTGAAATAGGCTCTGGAAGGGGAGGGTGGGGTTAAATATTTTTATTTAAATAAAATTTAAAATAATTATTATTAGCATGAGAAAAAAAAATTAATAAAATGCAGTAGAAGTAAAACTTACTAATATGTATAATAAGCGAAAAAATTAGAGGCATTACGGGAGCAAATTAGGTAATTGTGTTTTTGTAAACTGTTGACCATTTGTCAACTATTTGTTACAGGCTAAAGCCGGATGAAGATGAGGAAAAGTATGCATGAGGACCAATTTGAATGGTAATGTCTTCGTTACCATTAAAGTTATGGGGAAAATATGGGGGGGGGGGATGTAATTATTTAACATTTGAATCCAAAAATGTTTTTACAAAAGTCACATCACAAGGAATGTTTAAATACTTAAATCCCTATCCATTCCTTAAATGGACATAACTTGGTGGGTTCAACGATTCTTTCCCTCTTCCTCGTAGCAGCTAATTCGAGGAGGATGGCGGAAGCAGTTGGTAGAGGACAACACCCTACTCCGAATCCCTATGAGAGGTTTAGTGATGGATTATTGTTGAATATTAAATTTTAAAGCGATTGAAGTTTCATATAATATAAAGTAAGTCCCGCAGTTGATGAATATTTGAATTCGAGCTTTCATCTCATGTAATCCTTAGGGCTGACAATAACAAAATGTATATTTAATCAATAAACAAATCTGGGTTCATTTTCATTGCTCTAAACTAAATATTACGCCCACTACAGCGAAAAACCGTTTTTACCCCCACATAAAATTTCAGGAAATCGACATTTCTATTCGTTCGATTTCACGCATTAATGAACTCACCCTTTCATTTTACTTTTAACAGCGATGAGTAAAATTTCATTAAGAAAAACAACTAATTATAACTTATAGGCCGAAAAATTTATGTTTACAAGAAAATCCCATTCTTAATAGTTATTTTTCGCTGTGCAATTTCTAAACTCCTCCGATGTTGATACATCGGAGGATGTTGATACATCAAGACTGATGTCTTGAGTTTCATTACTCTAAACTAAATATTATGCCCCTACATTGAAAAGATTTCCCACTTTTCATAAATTTTCGTATAAATAAGAGTAAATTACATTCAATTTTAAATATTTAAATCATTTAATTTACAAGCGGGAGAGAGAATTGAAATTAAAAGTTAAGATCAGTAAACTTCGCTCTCAACTGAAGGAATAGAAAGGGAAGAGCTCACCCATACGTAAATTGTTAACATGAGTAAGTTGTAAAAATGTCATTAAAACATTAAAATTAGAAAATTACATTTTAAACCTATAAATGTTCTATTAACTTTTTTAAAACTCAAATAACAAGTAGGCAAAGTTTTTAATTTTATAAATTTTAAGTATATCATATCTACTGCTTGACCAACACCATTACAGTCTTCCATTTTGTGTCTTTAGTTTCTTTAGTTTCTGTGTCCTTTTTTAAATTTAATTTATTGATTCTACACAAGGATAGTGAAGGAGTAGTACAGAACCATCAAATTTCATTCATACTTAAGCAGTATTTAATTTATTTGCTTTTTCGCCTGGGATTTCCACATCAAGGGAGAGTTTTATTGATTTATGTGCGGATTTATTATTCATTTATTAGGCCGAGGATCTGCTATATCACCAAAGATCCTAGACTATATTGAAAAATGAATGAAATTGCATGCTATCTATTTCAGGAGAGTTATTTATATGCTCCACTGTAATTTAATATTGTTTCTTGTGACACAGCTGTAATAATAATGATATTATTACATCAATTATATTAATTAATTTTGGCATTAGTTATTGATTCTCTATAATTTCCGACTTCTTTGAGTGCCATATCAAGTCACCTTGACGTTGGCGGCTAATATAGCCAAACCCTATCCTGATATAATTTCCTATACGCAATAATACTTTATTTTCTAACAAAAAGAGTCAATGTTTTACAACTTTCCTCTTTAAAATTCCTTTATAATAAATGTAAGAGTTTAATAATTGTCTTTCAATAAAATTTCTTTCCCAATGCGAATTAACTTTTTGAGGGTACAAGAAAATTTTTCGAGAGTAATAAAAAAAAAAAATTGAAAGCCCGCCTTCAAAAAAAATAATTCAGGTAAATAGTTTGTTATTTATTAATTTATCAAGAAAAAAAAGAAGATATAAACAAATAATATACTTTTAAATGCAGGTTCATGAAAGCGGTGTAAGGATACTAATCCTTAATTAGTAATTTAATTACATCCCATCCTACTTAAAAGCACACCTACAATTTTTTTTTTTTTTTTTTTTTTTAAAGCTGAGTGTTCACTGTAGGCCTTCTTGTGTTCGCTACTGTGCCCATGTGAGATCGACAAATCTATAATGCAATTGCCGGCTTCTTACTGTCTAGATTACATTGGAGACTCAAATAGTAAAGAAGCAGTCATACTATATATATATATATAAATCAAGAACAGATGGGATAGAGAATGCAGTGCACACACAAATAGAAAATCACAAGGAGAAAAAATTTTCGGTGATCGTCAGTGAGGAGTGCAGAGAGACTGGTCAGAAAATTTTACTCCTTGTGATTTTTTCTATTTGTGTGTGCACTGCACTCTCTATCCCATCTGTTCTTGATTACTATATATCGCAGCCGCGAGTGTTTCACTTCCTATAAATGTACACAAACACCCGCATATTCATATTCATTTAGTACTTTATTATGTAACAAATTAATTATGATTGCTCATTTATTTTAAATAATTTCCTTTTATCAAAGTAATAAACAAATTATATAAACATTAACGATTAGAAATTACTGAACGGTTTATGAGTTTAAATCAAACGCCCTTTGATCTTTACATACATAAATATATGCATATATGTGCATGATATTTCGTTATCTCTAACAAGCAGTGAGATATTTATTACTTGGCTTAATAAATTATATTATTCTTTATGTTGACACTATTTTGAAATATTTTAGCACATTTATTTCCTAGGGAATACTAACGTCATATAACTTTTGAGGCTACTTATTTTTGTTAACACCTCGGAAAAAATTAAGCTCGATGGATTTCTATTAGACTTTATGTATTTTGCAGAAATTATTGTGGTCTAAAAAAAGGATTCAGAATATAAATTTAGCCTATACAAAAGGAAAAGTTTGAGTAAAACAAGAAATAGTTGATGGCGTGTGCCATTCTGCCATGAATCCCTTAAATTGTGGAGGGAAATGGTGCAAAAATCTCTCCAAACACACCATTACTACTTGTGACGAGGACGAGTTGCTCTTTGCCAGCGGCCCCGAACGAGACGTGAGTTGGCTCTCTGGGTAGGGCCCAGCGACTCTTCAGCGGGTCCCGTCCACCGCCACTACGGCCGATCATGCAGACACTCTCAGGCCTCCGACGGCCTTCCCATCCCTCTTAGCTCCTCTGTAATCAACAACAAGAGTAAAGCAGATAATCCCCAAAACTCAAATGGGATTTCCCAGACAACGCTTCAGCTATTTAATTACAAAATATATTTATTGATAATAAACTTCCCCTTTAAGTATGTGTATTTGAGCTTGTATTATATGGTATATTAGGACTAATATCTTAAAATACTAATACTAATGAGACTGACTCTAATATTCGTCAAAATTGAGTCCTGATACGTCCTGGACTATATTCAATGGTCATAGAATGATTAACTAACATCAATCAGTAGAAGTAACAGCAAATGACCAAGAGAATGATTTAAATAATATTGGCAGGATTATCTGTTCCGTATTAACCTAATAAAACGTCCATCTTCAAACAAATAAAATATGCGACAGCCATGAATAGAGTAATATATACCATATTAATAAATAAAATATTTTGGTTGATTAATTTAGCTATAGTTGGAACTATTTTTAAAGAAATAACTATACTATAAAGCCAAAAAGCTCGAAAAAAAAAATCAACGAGAAGATAGAAGATTGTATTCTAGGCTAAATTTTATTAAAATTGTTGAGGGAATGTAGGAAAGCAGTTCGTTATAGTTTTCCCCAAAATGTAATGAAGAACCAAAGGAAACAAAGCAAAAGATTGTATAGAGGCACGAAAGATGGATATAGATTGACAGATTGATTAGTTTAAGGGCTAGGAAAGGTGGTGTGGGGCCTGAGTCAAGATGGGACTGCTGTTAGGAAAGGACTCAACCAGCTGATCTATAATATCTGGGTGTGGCCACCAAAGTGGGTTGATTCACTCAGCAGCGGGGAAATGTCCATTAGTAGTGCTCAACCTAATTGGTCGTCTGTAAGAGTACCAGAGATACCTTCCTAGAGTGGCCACGCAACCTTGTATATTTTATCATTTCTTCAGAGTGGGGGAGAGGGAGAGAGATAGTTCCTTGCTTATAATTTTTTTTTTTTTTTTTAAAGGGTTTACTGAAATTAAAAATAATTTAGACTTATGTATGTTAAAAATCTTATTTAAGATTGAACCTAACCTGCATAACTTATTTTATTTAAGATTTACTAGTAATTTTTATATTATATGAGTTTATATTACCTTTTTCAACATTTAGTAGTTTTCCAATTAAAGATAGTAATAAAATTAAAATTTTAGTTACCTCTGCATACCACACTTTTTTAATTATAGTCATCGTTTTCTTTAACTGAATATATATTACTTCTAGTCATTTTAATTATTATCTGATATCGATAATAGAGAGTGCAGCATACCTAAATGAAAAGAGAAAATAATATTTCTAGCTTAATGAAGTAATCCGATAATGATAAATGAGTGAAATCTCTTAAAATTCAGAAATATTTGTACATATTTCATATAAATTTACATTTAATTAAATTTTAAGTTGAGCAAATAGTGATATTTCATTATCATTGAATAATACAGATTTTTTTAAGTCAGCTAATGTCTTTTTGAAACGTAGAATTGAATTTTACTAAATTTTTATATTTAAAACATATTATACTAATAGTGTTGCATTATTTTAAAGCTATATTCTAAAGCATTGTATATACTTATATTATATTCGGTATATTAGGGATTGAAAAGAGTACCTTTTTTCATAATTGGTTTTTGTAATTTGGCGACTTTTTCATATCTGAAACTTTCTTGTACCTTTTCTGAAACCTAATTTAAAAGAAAATAAATAAAATTGAGAAACAAAAAAAAATTCCAAAATGAAAAATAATTTATTTTTCTTAGTTAAAATAGTCATTGCACCAGATAAAACATATATGACACCTAGTAAATAAAGCAAACTTCATAACAAAAGAGGAATTTATAGAATAAGAACAAAATGGAAGATGATTCTGAAGGTAATTATAACACCAAATCGATCCCGTCCAGTGAGGTCCCACCAACTTACAGTGCTGAGTCAGAGACGGGAACTCCAACTCTTACTTCTCATGACGTCATTGGAACCAAGAGTCCCACTCCTTTTATGTTTACTAACCACCAGCCACATCTACAAAGTTAACTCTCTTTAAGTAAAAGAAGAAAAAGGCTGATGAGAAATCATCATCGAGTAAATCGAGCTGCATCGAGGAAATAAAAAAGCAAAATTTCCGAGATAATAATGGTTCTCTTTAAACAGCTCGAATTGCAATGTCAAAAAAATTGAAATTACCTTCAAAGCTGTTAGAAAAATTTAAAATAACTCGAATGTGAACTAATTGTAGTAAGGCATTAAAACCAACGAAAAAAAGAGTAATATCAAGAAATAATAACTGAACTTCCATAAAAGAAATTCAAAAGGCCCTAAAAGAAAAGAAGCATAATGTAAGTCCATACGCACAAGTATCTGCAATGATTATTGCCTAGATGAGCATTAACGAAGTCCCTCGGAAAGATGCTCCTAGCACAGACTAAGCAAAAAAAAAAAAAAAAAAAAAAAAAAGACCCAACAGTTGGGTCAAGAAGTCTAAATAGAGAAAATTTTATTCTACTTAAGGAGTAAAGATAAGATATAAGGCAGCGACTTATAAATGAGTACTGATCAAGACCCATACAGTCAAAGGAATTTACTAAGAAAAATCAAGAATCTGAGGTAATTAAAAATATAGGGGCTCAGTAAAGAAATTTAGCATTCTAAGAATGATTATTTATGATGTTCCCACGCAATATGATGCCTACCATTTGAGAAGATTTGAGAACAAAGATTGAAGAAGTACCAGATAGATCTAAAGAGACAGTTTAAAAAAAAAAAAAAAAAAAAAAATGTAAAAAAGCCATACAGGGTCCAGTAGCTAATGAAAATTCAATAAATGCCCAAAATCAATAAAAAAGAAAATAAAGAAAATACATTTTTTTCTGAATAGAACATATAAGGGAATATAAGGGATTGGCTTGCAGTGACTCGTTTCTACTTTTTCTTGTCGTTTCGGACGCATGATGCTCACTGAAAGGCGAAAGTCTCAAACTGCAGTTATTGGGGTGAAAGAGGGTATAATCACGTAACATAAAAGAAACCAACCCCTCAGCGGATGATAAAGTAAATTAGCTTAAAAGAATTACAAACTATGGCAAAAATAATGGTTAATTCAATAGCGTAAGAAAGACGTGACAGCATAACGTAAGGAAGAGGATGTTCGTATTGTATAAGCTCAGGACTATCATGATGATATTTTTATTTATTCATTTTTATGAAATAGCAGAAAACATAAAAGTCAAATACCACTAAGTTATAATATCATTACAAGTTGATGTCACTGATTTCTTTTAAATTATTACAATCCTATTAAAATATTTATAAAAATAAAGAATATTATTTTTTCCATATGCGTTAAAAGTACTAATAACTAAGCTAACTGTTCTAGAATAAGTATATTGAAAGTTTAAAGATAATGGATAATCTATATTTTCAAACTTTTTATCACTGGGGTTAATCTCTGAATACTGAAATTGAAGCCACGTTTTTTTTTTTTTTTTAGAAAGAGGATCTTGTGATTGAAAGAAAACTATGCTTGTCAATTGACGTATTCGATAGTGGTGAAGAGAGCAAAGTTTATTTGTTACTCATGATTGATTTATAAAATTAAATTCTGCTGCCAATGAAAGTTGTCTACGATAAATAGATATTTGTGTGATATCTTCGACAAGATGATCAGTAAGTAGATTGATTACATGCCCCTGTGCATATATATATATTTAAATAGGTCTCAGAAAAAACACAATAAAGTGTGCCATATTGGAATTAACATCTTGTTGGCTTGTAGCCAATATTCATATAAACTACATGTAAGTTTTCGAAACTACGCGTATGCGTGTGGTAGTGCCAACATATGAGTATGCGTACTAAATATAGTACTCAAACTGTTATCCCGTAAAGGCTGTGCATATGTTAAATCAGTTTTGCTAAATACCATTTATTCTTCGTTTTATTATAACTTAGAGTATAGAGATGGTGTTTAATATTTAACTTTATACGTATTATAATTACCTAAAATTCGAAAAAATATATATACACATTATAATTTTTACTAACTAATATAACACTTTGTTTAACACATTTTTTATTATGAACGTTTTCACAACATATCAATTGTTTAGAGAAACTCAAAATAATTTATTTGAATATATAGATGAATTTCAGTAGCAGTTAAATGCATTTTACAATGAAAAAGTGCTGTTCACAGTATGTAAATATCTGTTATTTTGTAAGGAGTGCTGGCCGTACTCCACGAATTTTTGAAAAACACTTCCAAAACATTTTTTTTTAAACTCAGTAACCCTCAGTGGTCGCAATGCCTTTAGAGAGAGAAAAAAAAGGAGAAAAACTTTTCAGGAGTCATGTCCCAGTATGTGACGTAATAATTATATTATTATTATTATGTGAGTCGAGAATTCGGATAAAGATAATTTCAACCCCCCGAGTACCTTCTATCTCGGGTGTGAAAACTAGAACAAAGAACAACCGAGAGAAGACAATTACCTGAGAGCCTCCTCTCAGGGAGAATTAGACATTGAATCATCAGGACAAATATACATAGTGGGCAAGGAGGCAATAAGCAAGAACATGTGAGAAGGGCATCGTTTTCACAATATTTACCCGTTATTAATAAATACAAATATTATACAAAAAGTGAAATTTAACGGATAGGAATGGCTCCTTATTTCAAAATTTCAGTGAGTCTAGCAATACCTGTACGATAATCAGATTTCTAATTTTCCAATTAGAATCTTGTTACGTTAATACCAAAAACAAAGTTAAACTTAATTGTATAAATTACTTGTAATTCATTTTATCGTGTGAGAATGGTCGGTACCCAATGTGGTTTCACTTTTCAGTTGTTTCTGCAGTTTACAATGTGAACATCGCCCCTGGGGAGGTAGGCAAAGTTTTTAATTTT
>KZ807711.1:106672-117808 GCA_000696205.2 Oncopeltus fasciatus | reverse complement strand
CCGGAGATTATTCATGCAATGAGCTACCGTAACATGTTGCAGGTTGTGGGGGTTCATGATAACTGTGAGTTAATACGGGTATTAGGCCCTCATTCAGAGCAAAGGCCACCTCTCCCACCGCAAAAGTAATGACTCTACAATTACATACAGTACACTGTCTGCATGGAGTGACTCCACCGAGAGTGTTACATATTTCGGAATAAAATAGCAGCTGAGAGAAAAATAGTAAAAATATCCATCTAATGGATAGCTAACCTGTAATGTCAAGTTCGAGTAAAATGTTTTTTAATGATAGACTGATCAACGGACTGTACCGAAAACCAACAGCTACCATGACTGAACATGCGACATCTCACACAGCACTGACTCTCAACGTTCAGACACATGATACGGCTAATAAAAACCACTCCGCTTACACAATATAACTACAGACTATATATACAAATAAGAAAAACACATACGGTCATTGCAACTGAACAAACATGACTCCAATTACGCAAACCAAAATTGACACAACACAACGGACATACAGAGCCCTATGGAACTATTACATATAGAACAGAAAGGGCATATTGGAAAACATTTTTAAAAAAATACATAAAAACAACAGGAAATAACTTAATTAACGTAAAACTTATCATACACTCAGACGCCAGATTCGGACCACTACTTTTACTGAAATGAACAAATAAACGTAAAACAGCAACGGACATACTCACTGACCGTTTCACAAAATTATCTAGGACGGAATAACTTTTAAAAAAACACACATTATTAATCAAATTCATTTATAAATACAGTCACACGGTACAAAACACTTGATCCCAAAGTGTGAAGAGTAATACCAGGAGGTCATAATCCCGGTACCTGTCAAACTCCAAGGACAGGTAAAACCTTCGGACCGACTCAATACAGAACAATAAATAGCTGAACGTCAGACAGTGCCTGAAAAAGGGAAACAGCAGACTCCTACTGTAAACGCCTCGCCATTAGGACGAGGAAAGCAGCCAATAAAGACGGGTTTTTATAGGTTAATTTTAATTTTATATTATATACTTAATAACCCTTTAGATTGTATACCATATACTGGAAATATTATTTTAATACAGCCTAAGAAATGCAAGAGTACGTTCTTATATGAATCCAGTTTTATATTCATTAAAAAGTAATCTTAATAAAACAATTTACAAGTTTATAAATGTTGATTTTTAATAAAAATTTCAATGCTTTTTGTCTAGTTACCTTGCATTTATTAAAAAAATAAAAAAAATAAAGAAGCAAATTGCACTGGAGCTGAAAGCTGTTTTGTCAATGAACCGCTCACCCTTACGCCTAACGATGAAGTAAATAGAGCGATTGTACTTTCAACAACACGAGTAACAAATGTCAACAAATTATCTAACAAGTTATCAACAACAATATAACAAATTATCTAATTGCAAAACAAAATTAATTCTGCAGCTTTTTTTCATTACCATATAATAAAAAAACAAAACTGTGTCTCGATTAGTGACAATCGAACAGTGACGAAACTGAAAAATGCGACTGCTTCATTAAAACCTTTATTTTAATCGACTTGTAGTTATAGGTGAATTTCCATTATTTTAGGTGCGATTTTCCTCATTAATGAATTAAGGTTTTATTTTTATATTTTAATTCGATGTAACTTAATAGAAGGGGCCTTTAAAGTGTTGTATTGCAACACAAAAGTACGTAAGAGTTAGTATTTGTTTTTAATAAGGGCAATTCGACCACTTTAGGGTCATCCATGGCTCATGAAACATCTATTATTTTAGATCCTAGTAGGTGAGACCTTAATATTTTCTGGAACTCTGGACTATGTTTTAGGTACAAGGCTTGGTGGAGTGTGGATGGAGCAGGCACATGCGCACTCCACAACCAAGCCTTCCTCCGAGAGCATGCAGAAAAGCCTGCAATAATGACCACGGGAGAGCTATCGGAGTGGTGCCGCTGCCGGTGCCGGTGCTCTTGGGGTTGCCCCTCTTTGAGTTCTCCCTCTGCGCTTCTGCCGTTCCCTTTCCTCCATTACGGTGCAGGAATTGCCATTTCTCACCGGCATTAAGGCAATAATGACCCTAGTGGTTGATTTGCCAAAAAGATGAAAAAAAAAGAAAAAAAAAAGACCCTACTATTAAAAAACAGTCATGAGAACGATCTCGATAACGACATGACTTACGAATTTAAAAAATGGGATAAGAATTCTGCCAATAAGATTCTCCGTTTCTTACGTTAATTCCTTGGCATTTAGTTGTTATGGAATATTTTTTAATTTGAAAAGAAAATCCAAAACTTAATGCTTCCAGTTTTTTAGGAATTAGAACATTTGTTTGTATGTTAATGCTATGTTTTCGATAAAGTGAATTTATTAAATGTTTGGCAATTAAAAGTCTAAATATCAAAGTTTGCACATATATTTCAAAACTAAGAGGATCCGCACATCTTACCTTAAATATTTTCTTTAAAAATCGTATAATATAAATTTTATAAAATTACTTGTAGAGAATTTGTTGGGGTTTGGAAAAGGTTGATCCAAAAAAATACAATTAAAAAGAAAGGTATTTTTATTATTTGCCTATGTATAATCCTCAAGATCAAAAACACGTCTATTTGAATTTTAGTTATAATATTACATATACGCACGTATGTTATAAATTTTAACATTTTTCTATTTGGCCCTTTTTTAAACCCCTCCTTTTTGACAAATTTCAGCCGTTAAAGAACTGATTCAACAGTTTGAAAAAATAAATCTAAACACAGAATTTGGCTTATTTGTTAAAAATTGTGAGTGTTAAAGTGTACCGACAAAATATTGATTAGGCCATATTTCTAGTAGGATGGGAGAAGATATTCCATCACATTTAACATTTGTAATAGAAAAAGATAATGAGATGTCGCGCTTATAGGTTATATTCTTAGTTTTCCCACAAGATAGCGCTATATTAAAGAGAAGTTATAGGGGAAGAGTAACTTTATGGTAAAAAAAAAGGGATGAAAAGGAAAGCAGTCAATTTATGTAGAATAAATGTCTCACCCCGAGTGGCATTAACAGCTCCGTCAGAAGTATTGGCAGCCTGAGTAAAACTTGTTTCCGCCAGTCCTTCGCCAGGCGCGCGGGAGGTCATTCTTCATGGGAGTACTTCCTGCAAAGGAAACCCAACAGAAAATGAACGGCTTGCAACAGTGCTGGGAGACAAGGCCTGCAGCAGCGTCCGGGGAGGAGGGTTGCTGTGTACGCGGTTAGCAGGGAGATGCCTCAGTAAAGCTACCCTCGGACCATGCTATGTACACCCGCAAGGACGATATTCACAAGACACTTCACTCACAAGTACATGCGTTTCTCCATTAGTATAGATGGATAGATAAGATAATGTGCTTAAAGGATTATGCAAATAAAAACTGCCTTTGCTTCAATCAAAGTTCATTTGAAGAGTATCAAAGTTCGACCATTTCGGCCATTAAAGAGCTATCTTAGGGAACGTTTGGAACAATATATGGAACTCCACTGGATTTATATAAACGAGAAGTTTACTCTAAGAGGTCCTGAAGATAGCTCGCATCAGCCGAATGCGCTCCGAATGAAATCAATTCTGTTGGAGCAAGGCAGTTTTTATTTTATTTTAATCTAGCCCATTATAAGTTTGTTTTATAATATATTACATTAATTATTAGAGGCAAAACTCCCCCTTGACAGTTATACAAACCTGAATGAGTAAGTTTATAAAATATTTATCTTTGGAGATAGTAGATCGTCAAACTTTATGAGGAAGGATTGGTCGGTGATTTGGTCTTGGGATTTTGTATAAATAAAAACTAATTTTTAAACAAGTAAGTTTTTATGAAGAGAGGATTGTCAGGAATTTGTATACCAAGACCTAGACTACCAAGACCGAATTCCTGACAATCCTCTCTTCATAAAACTCGGCTAACAAATTTACCTCCAAATAAGTTTTATTATTGCCACCATTTAGGCCTAAATTACAGGCATGTTTCAGGGAGATAGGGATAATCCTATAGGGTTGCTCCTGCTTAAGGGCAACTAAATCATGACTGATGATTAACTAAGTCATGATTTAATTACTCTAAAGTAAGAGACTCTCTTCCTCCATCACCCTCATTTCCTTGAAAAAAAAAAAATATTAAAACTGCCTCATACAGGTCATATAGGCCCAAAGGGAAAATAAATGTATTGATTATCGACTCATGGTACACTAGAGAAGACGTGTATTGTGTGGTTCTGGCCACCCGATTTTTTCTATTTAAAGAAGAATGGTAGCCAATGTTGGTAAAAACGAATCTTAACTATGGTGTTACTTTGTAGCATACCATGAATCCTCAGGTTATTACTAGCATAAGTGTGAATGGAAAAAACTTACTGTACACTGTGTGCATTGAACCTGAGACTTTGGCTCAAGAGTCTAGTACCGTGTCCCTTTGCCTATTACCCTGAAGAAAGCCTGAAATTTAGGTCGATATGTTGGCAAGAATCAAAACTTTTTTTATTTACAAATTAGTTTTTTTTATAAAACTTCAAATCCCTATTTTATGAACCAATCCTTCCTCACAAAATATTTCTATTCTTCATTATTTTCTACCTTCAATAATATTATTAAAAACCTNTTTCCTCATTAATGAATTAAGGTTTTATTTTTATATTTTAATTCGATGTAACTTAATAGAAGGGGCCTTTAAAGTGTTGTATTGCAACACAAAAGTACGTAAGAGTTAGTATTTGTTTTTAATAAGGGCAATTCGACCACTTTAGGGTCATCCATGGCTCATGAAACATCTATTATTTTAGATCCTAGTAGGTGAGACCTTAATATTTCAAGATGATCAGTAAGTAGATTGATTACATGCCCCTGTGCATATATATATATTTATAATGTGTATAGCATTATGTACAGTATGCTAAGCTACATAGATCTGGTAAAAATATTTATAGAAAGCAGGCAAATGATAGTACTCTAGGGAGGGCTTGCATTTTGCCCTAATGCATGGGGTGCAAGGAATTCATTAATGGAGAGAGAATTACAAATGGGGGCTGACTCGTTTTCTCTGACCGAAAAAATGTGTCCAAAGATATTAATGAATTCTATTTCCAACCAATACAGACAATAAATATGATTAAAAAAAAAGTAATTTCGTAGAAAGCGCGCACGTGCACAGAAACACAAACACATATATATAAGTACATAGATTGACATTAAAAAAACTATATTATATTAACTTATAACTCGTCAAATTCACTAAAAGATAAAAAATAAAAACAAACTGTTACTCAGGACAATTATTACAGCCTGGCTGTAAGTTAGATCTTGTGGGGCTGAATACACAGGACAAATGTAGACCACACTTAAGGTATATATAAATTGTACAAAATATAACAAAAAAGTGACAAACAAGTAAGCGATTGCAGATCAATACACATAAAATAAAAATAAAAACGAGTAAACCAAATTAATATTCAGATTACGATGACCAAAAGGAACAGTTAGGAAAAGGTTTTTTTTTTTTTTTTCCAAAGAAAGGTGTCCTGCACTCACAGACAAAGTTGCCAAAACCATACTTAGAATGAAGACATCACTGACACATACTTAAGCAAAAGGACGTGAACCGTATACAAATTCACTTTCTCCTTTCCACCATCAACGATGAAGAAGCTCATAGCGCCATCACCGAAAGCTAGATACTTTTGGATCAACCTCACCAACAAGAAGAAACTTTTAGTTAAAATGTTTCAATTTAAAAATAAAAACTTTCTTTGTGCGGTAATAGGAATCACAGGGTTGTTGATATGCACTTAATCAAATTCAAGATTTAGGAAAAGCATAAGGGTTTCTAGTTAGCTCCCACTCTTAATGATGTAATTTATATGATTTAAATAAAAGTACAGTGAATAGAAAATACAGCCCACTATAAATATACTACTATCACACACACACACACACATTTATATACTGCTTGAACAGAGTAGACGAACCAAATTCGGCATTATAGCTTCTCTTTGCAATCCTCTGGATTTCGTTAAGAATAGAATGAGATGGAGTGAATTTAGAGGAAAACCAACATTTATATTTGTTGGGACATAAATTAGGAGTTATTATTGGTTTTCAGGAAAGAAGTATGGATCATAGTGGGATCAAAATATAATTTATTTACTTATTCATTATGTTATTTTAACATTTATATTCAATAACATTTTTTTTATAGGAACTAACATTGAGAGGGATATTTTAAGGAAGTAATGTCGAGGGTTGGGTGAGACAGTATACTTTTGAAATTTAGAAACCATCGAGGCCTTTTATTGAAAACTATTGAATGAATTATTTTTGTCTAAAAGAATAATACATTCTTTGGCATTAACTACTACATTAAGAACATATGAACCAATTATACTAAATTTCATCATATTAAGTCTCAATAAAAATCTACTGAAAGAATATACATAGGTCTTAATAATTTTCTTTTTAAGAAACGCGCAAACTCTCTTATTTTAAAATCAAAATATTTAATAATATTGAAATTTTAATTGAAGAAATAGTTCTTTTAAAGCGAAATAAGTAATTTGCCTTTCGTTATTTATTTAAAACCTACGTACAGTAAAAGTACCCAGAAAACTGTGACTTGTAGAGCGTTCACATAAGCAACGTGAATTTTTTTTTTTTTGCTATCTTACCTACTGGATACCATAAAATCATAATTAATATGAAATCAGTACGAGAACCAGGCCAAACTTAGCCCTGTCTTCTCCACACGTCTCGTGAATCGTCAGTGTATGATTCTCAAATTCACTAATTTCTCGGAGTTTTTTTTAAAAAAGATTATCTTAAGGTATGTATTTTTTCTCTTGTCAACTTTTTTTTCTATTATGAATTATATTATGGCGTTAAAACAAATATGATCATGCATATGTTGAGTTTTGTTATCTATCTGCAGTATCCTTATGATTATTTCTGAGGTAATGCTCATACTTCCCACACTTCCGTTACACACACTCACACTCACACACATATATAATATAGCTTTCTTTATTTCAAAAATATAATTGATATGGAAACCGTACATCTAAGAATAATATTAATTCAAGTGGAAGATTGTTGATCGTTTCCTTCAATTTACATTAGATTCAATACATAAAGTATTGGAGAAAAGTAAGTTAAAGTAAACAGAGCACCCTGGTGAGGAACTTTAGTACCAATAGCTGAGAAAAATGACTGGGAGGTCGTAAACCTAGGGGGTTTGGCATGCGATCCACGCACACTGATTCGGCGAACTGGGGCGAAGCTATATTGATGAATAACATTTTTCTAATTTCACGTAAAGTAGTAATTACAACCGGTAGTGCGCCTATTAATTTTAGACCTATGCCTATGCTTTCAGCTAATCCTCACTCCTATTCGTCTGTGCTCGCTCAATAATTATCAACCTTTCATTTTAAATTTAAAAGCGTTATGAAAAATAACCATGCCGCAAGCTTCCAAGACGAAAATAAAAAATCACAGTTCAAGTAAATCCCTACTCGTAATTCTTCTCTTTGGCCATGAAATTTTAAATATTTGTTTATACATCAACAAACAAAACTTTAATTCAGAGTGGGTATCATTAGTCACATTCTCTTCTCATGCGATTATCCTTGAATGTTATTTTATATTTTGTTATTTATTGCAATAAAATTACAAAATGTTTTTATATTAACAAAAATATAAGAAATAAATAATTGTAAAAAAATAAAATAAACAATTCTGAGTTGTTACTCACAACAATTGAATATTCCCGCTGTTACATTAATATTTTTCTATTAGCACTTGAAATTATAGGAAGTCTGGTTGTTCTGCGCCAGAAATATCTCTCTGGAGGTCTGACCAACCTCCTAAGTTTGCGAACTTATAGGATTTGATAGAAGAAGGTATCATTCGGTACCCTAAGTCATCCACTACATCTGATTGGGTGATAGTTATTCTGCTCTATCGGATGTCAGGGCGAATAAGTGGGTGATAAAGATCCGGAGATTATTCATGCAATGAGCTACCGTAACATGTTGCAGGTTGTGGGGGTTCATGATAACTGTGAGTTAATACGGGTATTAGGCCCTCATTCAGAGCAAAGGCCACCTCTCCCACCGCAAAAGTAATGACTCTACAATTACATACAGTACACTGTCTGCATGGAGTGACTCCACCGAGAGTGTTACATATTTCGGAATAAAATAGCAGCTGAGAGAAAAATAGTAAAAATATCCATCTAACAAATGAAGTCTTTCACGCAAAATGTGAGCAAGATTTGCAAGAGGCTTAGATACCAAAAGCAAATCGATTTTGAATATTGAATAATAATGAATGTAAATTCCTTCATAACGTCTACTGGTACCTGTAGCCAAAGGAAATACAGTTATTTACTCAAGAGTAATTTCTAAAATGAAGAAGTCTGTCATGCAGTAACTATGTAAACTTAGCGAATTTATCAGCATCATAGTATTTCAACTTTCTTAATCACGTAAACCCCGCCATTCTAGTGTTAAAAATGTTTTATATTCGTTCTTGACATTTAAGGTGATTCCCCATTCCTAATGGTCTGATTTTACTCAGAAAAGAACTCAGCCTTTCTTTTCTTTTTTAAAAAGCAGTTTGCCAAAATGTATTAAGAAAAACAACACACACACACACACGCACACGCACACGCACACACACACGCGCACGCACACACACACACACACACGCACACACACACACACACACACATTTTAGTAACTATAATTTTTAGTCTCCAGTAGGTTAAAACAAATCATAATAATAGGAGAAAAATTATAATTTGTTATTTTATACATAAAACTGGACAAACAGTTTTTAAATAGAAAAAGAGTAGTGCAGATATTCGATCCTAAGGATATTGATGGGGGTTGGAATTGGGAAGTGAAATCAAGATTTTATTTTACGGCTGGTAATATCATTTTAGTCATTAAAACTTTTTGTAGTTTTTCAATAAAATATGGAAAAAATGCTTACTCAAAGGACAGATTTATTTACTTTATTTTGAACTATTTTGACTTATAACTTAATATTTTAAATCTTAAAATTAGTAGGAATTCGATCCACGTGGTTAGTAATAATTTATGCTCACACCCTCTAGTTCAAAATTTATTCAGAGTATGGAATGTATCTTTTGTTGTTCATATTATTTTTAAGCGTTATATATTCAATTGCTGATTTCGGATTTCCAGTTCATCTCTAGCTGACCTTACTCTGGATTTCCTTCGGAATTTGATATTTTTAAATTATTGGCTTAAAAAAAAAAAATTATAATGCGATTACATTTTCTATTATCTACCTATAGGATGACAAGATCTACCTACGGTTTGAGAATTATTAATAATTACACTTTATGTTCACATATGTTTTTAAAGATAAACATAAAAGTCAGTTTTTCCTGTGTTAAAAGAATGACTAGTTCTTTTAGATTTTAAGTATGAGACCAAAGAAGCAAAAGGAAGAATTGCGTCGCGTAACACCTACTTATTGTAAAACATTGGGATTCATTCATTCCTAAACGCCAAAAATAAAATAACCCCTTTCATTTACTAGATATACATACTATTTTCAACCCCTCCCCAGCAAAAGAAAATTATAAGGTTAAGAAATACAACTCAAGAGATAATAGTAATAAAAAATTAACATAAACTGTAAGAAAACGTCATAATTCTCTTATTAATAAATAATTTATTTCAAAGACTGTGGGAAAACTAAAACGTTAGTAAAGTATTGTCCCCTGTATTGTATATTGATAAAAATACAAGTCAACTAGAGACCATGCAGAAGTATTTGGTAAGGTACAATCTACAGGACAATTCAGCCCAGTCCTCGAAGATACCAAGAGGATTTAGTGGAAGGATTAGACTTTTAGAGGATAAAATGCGGCAATCGCAATGAGACATAGATATAAAAAAGACCGACAGGAAGAAAACAGGAAAAGAGGTTCCAGTCAATAAATGACAAGACCAAGTGTGTGGGTCAGGGATATGGGAAGCGAACTGTCTCTCTCTCTCTGTTCATAGTAGCTCTAAAACGAGGGAATAACTTTTACGTTATTATATTATTTATTCGATTTTTAAAAATGGGGGAAAAAAAAAAAAAAGGCCCAAGAAGACTGACTGTCCGTATAAATCTTCTGGACAGTGGAACACTAGTCGGCTCAGTTGAGCGCCTACTCTCGTGCGAGTACCTCAAATCTATTTATTTCATTTTTAGTTTTCTTTTGTTTAAATATTTGTATTAGTTACCCTTTTCTGCAGTCTTTTAATTTATTTTTAATTTTTATTTATATGGAAATTCAAGATGTTTTATTTTTGTACTGCAATAAATATTATTTTACCTAAAATTTTGTATTCTTAATTTAAATAGGATAGATTTTTAAATTTTTATTGAATTTTACTAATTCCCCATAAAGATTTTAATTTTTTTTAAATGAACATATTTACTGCTTTTATCGAAACATTAAATACAACTCTAATTATGAGTGGAGTCACATATAAAACCGATAATTCTCTAAGATACAAACTGTAATAAATTAGTCTGGTGCATTTTTACTCGATTTTGTTGCATAGAAATATATAAAAATAGTAATATGTTGGAGCAACAACTTGTGGGTAATTGCCACTATACGGCTAGACAAATTAATGAACGGCTTTTAACCTGCTAACCTGAGGAATCTGAGGAAGTCTAGGTAGTATTTATCAGACTAAGGTTATGAATGACCGGTTAGCAGGCACGTTGCGAAACTAAAAGAGGACTTTTATAAATAGCCGAGTTGTATTTCCATTCGGATAAAGGGCTAGAGAACTCGGGAAGTCCAGACTCCAGGAAGATGTTCTGTGTAATACTTGCAGCGCTACCTTTGAACCTATAGAAATAGATAACGACACTGAAGATAATCCGTAATGAATTAATGCGTCCCTCGGAAATTACCAGAGCCTACAAGAAAAATAGAATAACAATTATTGAGAGGGAATAGAATATAAAAAACTATCTGTCCCAGCCAGGAATCGAACCTGGATCTCCTGCTATCCGGGCCGGTGTACTTTCCAGTTATACTACCAGGACGTGTTAGTTGTCTTATTCAATT
>KZ807711.1:73804-106179 GCA_000696205.2 Oncopeltus fasciatus | reverse complement strand
ACTGGTTGCAATAAAGTTTTTAAAAAAGCAGGAAAACTGCACCTTTTACTGAACCAATAAACTATAATAACCTGAAATATCACTCATGCAACTAAAATTTTTTTTTTTTTTTTTAGAACATTAATTTATTTATTTTAGAAATTACATACTGCACAGCGTGCATCTTGCAATGTGCTCTCATAGTTTACAATAAATACAATTAAATTTCGTCACTTATTCGTATCAATCTTCAATAAAGTGCGGGAAAATCAATATAGATTAAAGATGTCTTGTGTGACAGATTTTTAAAATTTTTATGTTAAGAACAGCTTAAATTAAGTTTAAATTAAATCAATTTAAGACATTTTATAAATTTACAATAAGAATATAACAATAATATCAACTATCATGAATAAATTATCAATTTGACATCCTAACTATTATTATTTACTGCTTAATAATAAAGCGGAAAGTTCCGAGTGTTTCGTTTAATCTGTTGAGTAAATAAGAGTACATTTGAGCTTCGATTGACTCCTCTAAAAAGCTTTATCGATGAGGAGGTACTCAAGGAAATGGCTTTATTTGTGTGAGTGATCAAAGTGATTCACACAGAGCATTAGATCAAAATTAAATATAATTTTCCTTACAAGATTTGTCGAAGTGATATACTCCTAAATAAAAGTTGAATACAAATCTGCTTAAAGACCGCCACGCAGGAGCTGTGTAAACAAATTTCCCATGTTCCACTTATGTTACGACACAGATAAGAGTGAATGACTAATTTCATCTTAAGAGCTGGGAAAAAAAAAGTAAAGAAACAATAAAAAGTAACGTGAATATTTCTGACGCAATATTTAAGCTATAAATTTGTGTACCTATATTCTAAATAGATTTAAGTAAATATTTGCAAACTGTATTACTTTTGTGTTAGATTAGTAATAATCTGGTCTCTCCGTTTTGCGATGGTAGTACATTTCAAACTGATTAATTTAGTTCCATTATACGTGAAAGTTCCGTTCTAGAGTTTAAATCATCCTTCTGTCTTTAAGTATGAATTCTTTAGGTAGCTACAAATGTGTCCACGTGGACATGTTTACTTGTTTTCCCGTTTAAATATTTGATATTAGATAAGGCTAAGGCTTCATACAGCACGATAATTATACTTATAATTAGGTTAATTTAACACTACAAAGATTAAATCTTTTTGTTAAAACATGGTGTAAATCTGACCTTATAAGAATAAAACAACGTTTTTTGTTTATTTCACAAGAAGGATGTGATATTTTATATTTTTTCATCATCCAAGATGTTGGAGCATTATTTCTCCTCAAATGAAGTGAGTTTTTCCTTTTAGAGAATTATATATTTATTCCCTGATCCTAGATTAAGATAGGAACCTCAAACACAGAAAACTAAACATTTTTCCCAAAAAATATACAATGCAATTTTAAAAACATGTATTTTTTTCTGCCGACGATTCGGCTCACATTGTAACACATCTTCGGGGTTATCATGAAGGCGAGAGGGGACGTCGTGTCACCTGGATCACATGTGTTCATCAGTCATGAATGATATAATCCTAAAGATGGACTACGATGTAGGCCAAAACATTGTCAGATATTTAAAAAATTCATTTTTTTAAGTTGTATTTTTTTGGATCTACCTTGTCCGACCCCCCCCCCCTCAAAAAAAAAAAAAACATCAAAGAAGAAATTTTAAAAATCGTGAAACTGACATTCTTCTGACGTTAATAAGGTAAAGGCAACATTCAATCAAGTATTTGTTAGATTAGCATGTTACCCGCCACATAATATATACTGAATGATTTCATCAATGATCATAGCAATTTTTATTATTGTATATTGTATTGTTGACATTTACCTAGAGAAATAGGGTACGTTTTCTAAATTCCCATGTTTTATTATTTCACCTTGTCTCAGTATTTATGCAAAAAAAAAAAAAAATATCAAATACAATCAGTTTTCTCCCTTTGAGGAATCTAGAAGGCATTACTGCAATTCGAAGAGGAGAGATACCTCCCACGGACGCATTAAGCTCCAGAAGGAAACAGGCCTTGTCCCCTCTGCAAGTCCTTGGCACCTTTCTACCTCGACCGAGACGAAGTTACCTGCCACATCAGTAGGAAGAGGGTTTGAGGCGAGACAGATTGACCAGCAGATTTACCAAGACAAAATAGGGCCAAGCAAATGTCATTAAGGCTCGTCAAATTGTAAGATATCCCATGAAAAGGGATAGTCCAGTTTTTCGTGCTACTAATCCAAAAAAATTGTTTCACAAATAAGAAAAGCTCTTTCGTAGGAAGGCGAAAATAAAAAATCTATTTTGTTTAAAAAATCGGTTTTAATTCTTCAGTTCCCAAGAGCGGATCCCCGTTTAACCCCTCCTAATAAAATGTAATAACAAATAAATTAACTCATAAAATGAAGAAAAGTTCAAGCATAAGGAAAAACCTTTCTGGGAATTTGAATATTCTAGCTAATTTCGCAGAAATATGAATGGTTATTAGACAATTTATTAGACACCAAAAAAGTTAGTTACTAAAATTGTAGTACAAGTATAGAGTAAATAAAAATAAACTGGCGCAGATCACTTTAACTAACGAAATTTTACATGTTGCTTTTAAACGCGAAACTAAAGACTGAGTTGGTTAACTGATAATTTTATGTATATATATTGTAGGTTTAAACTGTTTAATAAAAAACAGTTTAATAAAATGAAAATTATTTCACATCTTTAGCTATTAGAAAAGCAATAGATTAACACAGAAAAATAGAGCAATACTAATAATAAAATTAGTATTGCGCTAATTTTCTGTGTTAATCTATTGCTTTTCTAATAGCTAAAGATGTGAAATAATTTTCATTTTATTAAACTGTTTTTTATTAAACAGTTTAAACCTACAATATATATACATAAAATTATCAGTTAACCAACTCAGTCTTTAGTTTCGCGTTTAAAAGCAACATGTAAAATTTCGTTAGTTAAAGTGATCTGCGCCAGTTTATTTTTATTTACTCTATACTTCTACTACAATTTTAGTAACTAACTTTTTTGGTGTCTAATAAATTGTCTAATAACCATTCATATTTCTGCGAAATTAGCTAGAATATTCAAATTCCCAGAAAGGTTTTTCCTTATGCTTGAACTTTTCTTCATTTTATGAGTTATTTTAGTTGTTATTACATTTTATTAGGAAAGGTTAAACGGGGATCCGCTCTTGGGAACTGAAGAATTAAAACCGATTTTTTAAACAAAATAGATTTTTTATTTTCGCCTTCCTACNAAGAGTTAATATATATAAATAAAAACATGAGAGTAAAATAGGGAAATATGGTATTCTCTGAGGATAAAGCATTAAGGGAATTCGTGTAACAAATAAAAAATATTATACTTAAAAAATCTCAAGTACGCTCTTCACATCAATTAAAGAGTTCCCTAATCTTATCTCTGATATAGAAAACTTAATTAAAAAAAATACAGAAAGTTTCTCATGAAAATTATGTCAGAAACAATCATACAAATACCGCAGATATATCAATCAAATCTCAACATAATGACATTTGTATAAACATAGTTATACATAATGATAATACACCATAATATAATTACTAATAGAAAAAAGCCAACAAGAGAAGAAATGCATACCTAAAGATATTCTTTCAAAGAAAACTCGCAGAAATTAGAGAATCATACACTGAGGATTCACGAGAGGATATGTGGAGAAGACAGGGCTAAATTGGGCCAGGGTCTCGTGCTGATGATGGCTTCATTAGAATGAATGCTAATCAAAGAAATACCTACTTTCCCTCAATTAAGTCACCGTATAATTCTCTATTCAGATTTAAAAATTACGAATTAAAAAAATAAACCTTCATACTTAATTCCTAGTAACAACCTACGTAAAATTTTTTTTCTTACAAAATTTATGCTACAGAACATAAAAGTTATAAAATTAAATTTTGTATTTATTATGTTTCATAAACTTTCTTGAAACTCAAATCACAACGGAAATATTACGAATAAAAATTTTGATCCTCTTTTAAAACAGTCCAATCCGTCATAATAGATATAAACTAAAATAAATTCATTTGAGGATTTGTAATGAAATGCCTAAATACAGATAAATTTAGCTTCTAAATTTTCAAAATAAAAATATAAAATCGAAATTACAATATTAAATATATTACTTAATATTTTTTTCTCATACATATATATTTTTTTCTCAAACATATATGTTTTAAAATTACATTTTACACTTATTTTGTTATATTAAGTTTTTTTTTTTAATAATAATGAGGATATTAAGATTTAAAATATTTTCTAACAGCTGGATTTCCCATAGTAAAAATTAAATCTTCTTTAAAAAAATTTAAAACTTCTCTTCTCATATGATTGGCATTCAATGCCATTATTACTACTTATTGTAATCAAACTAGAAAATGTTTTTATTTTTAACAGAATTTAATAAGAAAGGTTAAAAAAAATAAGTATTACATAGTTAATTTTAACTGGAATGAGAATAATTAGTTTACTAATATACTATTCAAAATTAAATTCATTACCTAACAGAAGAAATGATTAAGTTAATATGATTTAATACGTATATAATGGAAAATTAAATGGCTACTTTAATAGTTATGAATTTAGAGTAGTGGTGCAGCCGTGGATACGTCATCAATCCTACATAAAGGGGCGTCTTCTCAACTTTGTAAAACGAATTGAGATTAGTGAACTGACAATTTGCAGCTCAAGAATGGTGGTGACATAAGTGTGAAGTTACCGAGATACGTCACGAGGGCCACACCTTCAAAGGTGAGTGTAGTACAGTTCATTTACATTATAGGACGTCTCCCCTATACCATATGCTCTTAGTAGAGGAATCCCAGGTACAGGCCTGCCTATCCACCATTGTAGCTCTCACTGTTCCCCGGTATGTGGGGTGTCACCGGCCCGGAGGATCATTACTACTGTCCACACAAAATTTTATTCCCCCCCCCCCCCCTCCAACCCATCACTCCATAAGATCCTTGAATGATCTTTCAAGTCAGTAAGCCAGTGGTTTTTGACCACTGCCCCTTCCATGTTCCTCTCATCCCTATAGAATTGCAACCTTCCCTAACAAATGGTCCCTGAATATCCTTGAAAACCTCTGAAGAGCTGTTGTAGAGTGCACTTCATTGTCAAGATTCTTTAGCAGGCAAAAGTGAATCCCACATTTACCGGTTTCACTATAAATTCAGCTTAGCCCTTCCCTAATCCAATTAATAGTCTTATACTGCCTAAACGACAAACTCGAGCCTTGTTCTACAGAGACACGTATCGCTCATACCGTAGCGAGTTCAACTAGCTATCCAGAGTCTCTGAAATATAAACTAGATACTTTACGAAATAATGCATTTAGCGCCTACCTGTGAAGCCCCCCTCTCACTAGCAGACAAATCCATATGGATTACTACTTGCAGGATTCTAAAATATCATGATCCTTCTGCCCCTGGGACACTTCTGATAAAGAAAAGCCCACAAGTTTGCTCAGCTCAAAAGACACTGTCACACATTTAAATAAATTTTATCATTTTTAAAATATAAATATTTTTCATTACAAATACATTTTTGAATGAAGTTTGCAATTATTATGCCTCTATTCGCCTAATCCTAATTTGGATAAATTCATATGGATAACCATTTTGCTCAAGGTGAACGCTTGAGCCCTATCTCGTGGATCCTACTTTGCCTGATCCTTTTGTACTTCACTTATTATTATAGTCTCAGTCAAGCACTCTCTCATACGCCAAACAACCCAGCTAATGTTCCTTCGTCTAATAAAGAGAATAAAAAAAATCCTTTTTTGGCATAGCAGAGAACTACTGACTGTGATCATAAACCAATGACGTTCACCTTAAACAAGTTTTAAGAAATCAGCTGAAATGAGATATTCAGTGAAGATGACAAATTGAGGTATCTCTATTGACCTCAAAAACTACTAATTAGAATTGTGGTCGATACTCAAGGAGTGGAGAAAAAACAAAGTCATAATAGCGAAAGGACAAAAAAATACAGCAATGCAAGGAATCGAATTCTTAAATCTTGCACGAGTCGCTGAATAATAGAGCCTGTATTTGTAGCAAAATTAGTCAATAATACAGCAGGGCAAAATACTACATAATGACTAAGGTCGTGCAACTTTAAGGCAGACCTACATTATTTAGAATCTGAATCTGTGAGCTTTCTCACACATCATTCATTCCTATACATAATTTTGTATTCTGCTGAAATCCTCTATTAAACATAATATTTTCTCAAACACACTAAGGCACGCGCGCAAACACACATACACACACGTGCGTACTCACACACACACACACAAGCACATACGCCCACACGCATGGTTATAATAATTCGGTTGAATGTGTCAGACTACTGGTTCATTCATAACTTTCTATGTTGTTCCTAAATTCAAAATAATAAATAAAACACAAGGAATGAAAGACGACAAATTGTATGGAAGTCCATAAATGGAAGTTTCTCTTCGCTTAGTCTGAAACTAAGAGTTATGTGTCACTACTTACGTCACTATTCCACACCCACAAACTGATCATGCTTACGAAACAGTTTTAGTGATAAACTTTTATTTGTTGAACTTTTTTTTACTGATATAATCTGTAGTTATATTAGATGTATTATAGTCGTACTTGTCACGGCCTTTTATTGTCTTACACCAATCACAGTCTGTCTTGAATTCAGTCCATTTAATTAACAAAGGGATATCGTTTTAGAATTGGATCGGCGTCATATAATTGGAGCCTCATAAGCGGAAAACCTCAAAACTTATGAGGTAGGTTTTAAAATGTTTTATGACCTTGCATAATTTCAAAAGGGGACATTAAAATATATTTGGTATCTTCGCGGAGATAAAAATAATGAAGGGTTGTGTGAGGGCATGCTTAGACAGCAGGAGTTAATCCTGCGAGTAGAGTAGCTCTGAAAGAAGAGAATATTTCCATGTGTTTCAATTGCTGCCTGAATTATTTGTAGTGGCTGGAAGTAATATAACTTGAAACAGCTATATTAGCCTGATAGGTTTAGATATAGGGTTGTCAGATAACTTGTTTACATTGGTTACCACGTGAAAGACAGGGCAACTACCCTTTATTTTTGTAGCTAGGTCAGAGGTGAGCTGGTCGTAGGGCGACAAATTATTCATATCTTCGCCAATTCTGGAGGCGTGTTCTGTCGAGTTCAGCTTTCGCTGCGATGGCGGCAGACTAGCGGACTATCAAGATTTTTTTTCATCAACAATTTATCAAAATGGTATGAAATACTTAAGCCATAAAAAATTATTTTACATAGAAATAAAATGAATTGACTGCTCATTTAAGATAATCAGACTATTTCCTCAAAACAAGAATTTAATGTTTAACAGCTATATGAAGAACTTACAACAGAGCACAATACATATGTAAAATAGCTAGACTGGGTGGTGTAACGGCCAGCATACTTGCCCGGAAAGGAGGAGACCCGGGTTCAAGTCCCGGTTGAGTAATTAATATTTTTTTATTTTATTCCCCTGCATTTATTGTACATATGTAAAACGTTATTGCCTGCATATGAAAGATGTAAGGTTTGCTAGATGAAGCTTAACAAGGAGTTAGGCTTCTTTATTTCAAAATGGGTAGATGCTTAAATACTAAGAGTCCGGGCGCCAGGGAAACCCAGGGGATTCGTACGGGTCTCGCAATCCTGACGCTGCGGGTTCAAATCCCGCCCAGATCAATCTTTTATTTATAAATAAAAGCTTGTCTTGAGCCATGGGTGTTTAGAATGGGGTGGCAACCTGCAGATAGCCCTTCCCTCAATGATCCTAAGTAGTTGAAAGGGAGGCTAATACTATAAATTAAAAAAAAAAAACCTCTAAGAGAGATATATAAATAATTTGGCAATGGCTAATATTTATGGTAACTCAGTTGGAAGTGTCTAAGTAATGCTTTTACGAGCTTTTTTATTTATTTATTTTATTTAAAAGATATTTGTTCTTCTGATGTAAGTAAGTCCGGTACCAATAAAGCACAGTAATAAATGTATGGAATATAAAAAGTATTCACTTAAAGAAAAAAGAATTATGGTTTTAACAACAGTAAGGAACAAATAAAGGAATTATCAGATTTTTTAAAAATTATCATTCTAATAAATAAAATTCCCAAAAATTTAGTATAACAAGGGGAACTTTTTAGTTGCACTGCTTCTACTTGACGAACGTTTGACTATATTTAAATGCCACATTAAATTTCATTAAAACATATTGACTTGATACATAAATAAAATAATATACGAAACATATAAACTGAACGTAATAATTACGAATATTACCATGCTAAAGCCGTTAATTAATTCATATACAAAGGTGTACATTAGGCATGAAACTTTTAGGATCTGCCAAACCTTCCGTATATTTGTAGTAATTCCAATCCAGTCTATAGAAAATGGCCGTAGATAGGGCTTGAAGCAAACTCAAACTGAGAAGTCCAGTGAGTATGAGCCGTATCTAATTTTATTTAATTTATTTACAGTTAATATTATGACTGTTCTTATTCAACCATTAGATTATGAAAATTTTAATATTTTCATTTGATAATTACTATTAAACGGCTCATTCTTTCCGATTAGTTAAATTTAAAAAAAAAAAGTTCATATTTCCACTTGTGAGGAATAAGAAAATATTGATTAGGTTATCTTATAACCTTATTTTTTACAAATCATTTCAGTGTTGATCCGGCCATTAAAATTCATTCCCATTTTAATTTATAATCAAATCCTATATTCTGGCCATTTTTGTTAGTAGTCACATTCTCGTGTTAAGTGCTTAAATTTTTAATTTTAATTGTAAAAAGTACTTGGATGTCCATGCACAATTTTATTTTTATATTTATTTATAATAAATGTATACGGTACCAAACAAAATTAGAATTTTTCTTTCGAAAAAATATTTTATGAAAATAAATCAATTACAATACATTGATCGGGTTTCTATAAATAAGGTTTTCAGACAGCTTCTTGGCAAAAATGTAAAAACATTATTTGAGGTACATACAGACAGGAATCAATAAGCCCCAAGGTAGGTAAATATTTGACAGCCATAACTAGCCCCCAGCTATAGCCCAGCAATTTGCCAAATTTAGAAAAGTCTCGGGGAGAAAATTACACAAATTACTCCGGGCCTTCATGACAATTATTAAACTTAGCTCAAGGAACTGACTAATAAATATTAGCTGGGTATTATCTTTATGCATCGATCAAAGAGGTTATGGCATCTTTTATAACTAATTACATTATTTGTTCCATATTTCAAAGCATTATCAACAAATAGCCATGCTATAGAAGCCAAAGCCTCATCTCTCTAATTTCATTTGCATTTTCCATGAAATGAAATAGAATTACTGAAAATATATGCATAGCTTGGCAGATCCNATTAGAATTATCGAAAATATATGGATAGCTTGGCAGATCCTTAAAGTTTCATACCTGATGTACAGATTGTCAACTTTTATGTATTAATTAATTAACAGCTACAGCGTGGTAATATTGGTAATTGTTAAGCTTAGTTTATATGTTTCGTATATTATTTTATTTCTGCATGGAGTAGGTATAGAAAAAAGAGTCGTGTATAAAAAAATTCTCAAGGTTTTTTCTTACTTTTTTTTTATTAAATCAATTAAATTATATAAAAATGCGTTTAATTTGTTAATTTATTATTATTTTCACATAGAATATTGTGGTTACACATAAAATAACTTATTTGAAATTTTATTTAGTATAAATTGAGAACTTTATTGCAATAACATATGCACTTTAGTATCATCATTTTAGTAATTTTCTAGCCTCGCAAGCCGAAACGTTGGCACAAAAAAATATCTTGTGGATTTTTTGCACAGGATTTTTTCTAAACTCCATTCTGACCAAACCTTAACTATGATGTACACTCAATAATACAGGCACACATAGTAATGTACCACCATTAATAATGCTCACATAAAAAAAAAAAAAAACACCTAAGCCCAAACTCCATAATCTCTATTTAGGCCTCTACACTAATCACAAATTATGTGAACCTTCCCTCGGATGCCCCATATCTATTTCCCGGTGATCTAACGTAGCTCATGCTCAGATACAGTCAAAAGAAGACTCATCTCAAGAAGGGAATCAAACAACAGTGATATAGCATTAAGGATCTTGATACAAAACCTGTGCACTCTCTCACCGCGCCATTAGCGATAACCGCCCACCTGTCCTAGCTATTGAGCCCTTCCTTCACAAAAGGCACAATACGGAATGTGAGCATATCAATATATCAAACAGCCAGCATCAATCAAAGCCAGGACAAAGATAACATTTCCATAGCATATTTCAATATTTTCCTAACAATTTAATGGAGAACAAAATGCTTGCCGTTGTTTGAAATAGGATGGAAACCTGTAGATAGTCCCTCTATATATATGAACCTATACCTGGGATATTACTGGTAAGGGATCTATTTATTTTCTATTGTAACATATACCTGTGTCAAATCCTACTCCTGCCTAGTCTAAATCCTAATTCTTTAGTCAGCCAACTTACTTGCAACTCCATCCTTCTAATCATAGGTGTTTATATGGAATTATAGCAAGTTTATACAAATCGCTCGCATACTATATTCCAATATTTTAATTTTTTTTTCTTACATCCCACAAAACGTATAAATAGCATTGCATTTTATTGCATTCCTGCTGAACTCCTATATTCATAGTTTCATCCTTGTATTTTATAGTATTTTTATATTTTCCATTTGTTGATTTACTTCAGGGACTTTGTATTAATACATTTGTTGTAATTTACACATATAGTGAAAACAAAATAAATAAAAAGGTTTAGTTTATTTCTTTTTTTTTATAAAATTTTATTTATTTATTACATTCTGTTAAATTAAAACATTTTGTAATTTGATCGCCACAATGAACTAGAAAAAAAAAATGACATTCAATATCAATCACAGGAGGAGAGAAGGTGACCAATGACACCACTCTCAAGTTTGGTTTCTAATTAGAATTATCTTAGAGGGGATAGTTGTCTAGCTAGTATTATATAAATCTGTAATTATTTCCACTTACCATTGATTAATGACTATCATCTTACGAAATAAGAATAAATAATTATGAATAAATTGTAAATAATGGAATTTGGTTTTCATTAAAAAAGTCAGCCTTAGACAACTGCTGAGCATTAAAAGTAATCTGAAATTGTAAAAGAATCAAGCAAACTGAAACATGTAGGGTGGTTTAAATGAAACATTAGATATTTCTTAGGCGTTTTTCACAGAACATGAACAAATATGGTGTGGTTTCAATTCTATTGAACATAATTTTCAGGGTCAGATTATTAGATTGTGACAAGTTTATGACTGGATAAAAAATTTATTTTTATGTAAATTTTTAATTGGCCATATTTTTATGTTTTCTAATGTAGGATCGGTGAGGATCAGTTGAACTTTTTCAGAAGTCGCGTCATGGTAATGTCAATAGCTTGATTTCTCTATAGGAAATTAGCTAAACCTCAAGTAAAATACTCGAGGACATTACATAAGTAGATAAACACGAGGGAAATCCCAAAATCTACCATTATCATTTTTTATGGGTAGGTTGTAATTCCATGAAATATAATAGCCGTCAATTACAATCTTATATTTCTACAAATCTATAGAGAGCTCTCAAGCTACTAGAATAGCAATCACAGCAAATATTTATTATATAAGATTCAATATTTTATTAATAGGAGAAGAACATATGACACACTAAATTGCTTAATACTAATACAAACATTATTAGAAAAAAAAATTTACTAATAATTCTAAATCTTTGAATAAATTTTTTAAAATTGTGGAGTTTACATTTAATTATACTTAATAACTAATATATTTTGGAGAATTACACAATTTAAAGAAAAAGAATATATTGTTTGTTAAAAAAAACATTCAAACAAAAGGGCACTAAGAAGAGGGAACAAGAGCCTATTGTAATAAACATACAACAAAATGTCTTAATCTCTTCAAGTATTGCTTTCTTTGCAGACTCCTACAAGAGGAGATAAAAGAAGTAGTTACAGTGTTACTGAATGATGAGTTAAATAATTGTAGGAAGGAAACATATAAAAATAACACTGACATCGATTCCAGCGTTACAAAAAACCACAAAACGAGTTAGTTATTAAACAACGTTAGATTCGAGCGAAGTTTGTTTATAGAAATAAAAGAAAGTATGGATCGATCAGGTCAACACCTTGTGTCAGCAAGCCGAATCCAGAAGTTCAATGTAGTATCCATCAATGTTTCATACCGAGACGAAAACTACCTACCTCACCGGCGCGTCACACTCCATTTCACTGAAATTATATATTATTCTCCAAGGCGAAAATAATCGAGAGCGCCAACTTCATAAATCTTTCAAAATCACTCAAAAATTCATTCTCTTTCGGAACAGCTAAAAATAATACTCCTTATTATTAACGTGAGCGTAAAACCTTTTTTTTTTTTAATTGTCCAAAGAACAAGAAACATCTTATAATTAAACAATTATAAGGACCCCACATATTAACCGATTAGCAGACAATTAATTATTAATTAATTGTAATTAATTCCGAAATAGCCTACAAAAAATGTCATTAAGAGGGCTTCTTATATTAAAAAACAGATTTCCCCAGTTAAAAAGAAAAAAAGAAAGAAAAAAGATACATAAATATGTATTTTATTTGTCCCCTCAAGCCAGAGTACATAATAGAGGGAAACCGCCATGTGGTGGAAAATGGGCGAAGCAACGTTCCTAATAAATAGTCAAAAAGTCAATAGCTTAGTCAATCAATATATCACCCATTAAATGCGTTTCTTGAGCTAGTGTTTTGATAATTAATACAAATTGATTGTGTGGAAAAGAATTGAAACAAATATAATTTGCGCAAGAAGTATTTTCGAACATTTACCTCTGCCTGGAGTACCGGTAAAAACAAAGAATTAATCAAAAGTTAATTGAGATAAATAAATGTATATTTGTTTCACAGATTGGTATTCCTAATGGGTACACACGCATACATGCACACAAGTATCAGCTGTCAGTGGGAGAAGTGAAACATAACAAGGGATATTAGTCCTTTGCAACTCTCTGGGAACCAAACTATCGGCTGCCCATCTTGAAATAATAAGTCAAAATAAAAATTCATTTGCGGAACAAAAAAAAAAAAAAAATGTATTTAATTATTTCCGAGTGAGGAACCTCAGCCTCACTCTTCCTCAGGAATAAGGAACCAACTCGATTACAAAAGTTTCTCTAACGAACTCATACTCAAACAAACTCATTCATCTTAAGGTTAGTTCTTACGCTTTTAAGGTTATTCAGTCATCTTCGTTAGAAACCAGCAGTTCCACACCTAATTTTCAAATATCTAGTGCTTTTTAAATATTTTACTGTATTTAAAATAATAATATACTTATCAATTCAACGTCAGTTGAGTACGCGGTAGTTATCGTTGATAATTATAATACTACTGTATATTCAATTCATTTTAAATTTCCCGAGCGAAAAATAAATTCTGGGATTTAAATGAAATACTTTTCTAATCTGAATAAAATATGTAAAGAAAATCGAAATGTGAATTAGGAGGTAAATAAGTTACCTGTTTTGTCCGTACGGAGCGAGATCTCATTGAAAACGGTTTTGTAACAAACTTTGATAAATTTCGATCAATTACATCCCTCGATATTATCATACTTCCGTATGCCTATTTTGTAGGAGTATGATAGTGAAAATCGAGTTCGTCTCGGAGGAGCTGGGTAAGATAAGGAGATTACCGATGTCTCATTAAGATTGACATAGACGGGAGTAAATGGCTAATTAGCCAGAGAAAGTAATAAGCGTAAAGGGAGAGATAACACTGAACAGGCTCTGTACGGTCTGGGAAGAAAGTGAAGGGGAAGTAATCATCATAGTTATATTAGTGATTGTGTTTAAAAGTTATATAGTTATATTGGTAATTGTTTTAAAAGTTTTATAGTTATAATAGTGATTGTTTTAAAAGTTATAT
Organism: Oncopeltus fasciatus; assembly: GCA_000696205.2. NCBI lineage: Eukaryota > Metazoa > Arthropoda > Insecta > Hemiptera > Lygaeidae > Oncopeltus > Oncopeltus fasciatus. Next base: position 92,082 of record KZ807711.1, on the reverse strand, counting down.
AGTTATATTAGTGAATATTTTAAAAGTTACATAGTGAAATAGTGATTGTTTTGAAAATATTAATAGTTAACAAGCGAGTGTGTGAGACAGGGAAAAAAGAGCTTATAGTAAAACAAAATGTACTGTTATGTGATTGGTATGGAATGTTGGTTGTAGTTGTTTTTTCAGTCTTGTAAACTTAACTTACTTTGAAAATAATACATTTTTACAACAATCATCTCAAAAACTAGAAAGAGTAGAAAATAAGCTCACTCTTTATCTTATTGAGAATCTAATTTTTCAACAATTTTAATAAAAATAGAATGAACTAAGTCCGGACAAATGACAGCTATCTAAATATTTGTTATACACCTAAACCTCTCAGCCAGCACACGCGTCCTCAAAAGATACATCTTCTACTTTGATATATGCACGATATATTTTTTTTTTTCAACAAGTTTAAATATTATGGATTTAAAATATTAAATTAGTTTACGTTGGGGACAATATGCTTTCTCTCAAAATCCCAAAGTTTTGAGTTTTCTTTGGCAATATTCCTTTTCAAAAGTGAGTTATCATTATATCTCAATATAATAATAAATAGTTTTTATTTCTTTGTCTCCTCATATATCCTTCCTTAATTTTTTCCTTGACAGTAAAAAATATTTTAACTAACAACCAAAATTAAATACATAAATTTATAGTTGACGTGGAAAGGTATCTTTTAATTACTTCCTTATGGTGTCCGACCACTGTAATGTATTGTTCTGATATTTTAAGATCAACCTGTCAAAAACATGGGATAATTTCATCAGTCTAACTTCTAAAGACAACAAAGGGGCTAAAACTGTGTAAAAGTAGGCAATAAGACATGAATGACATAATTACGGAGTAATATACTTGTAATGCTCATTTTTACGACACTAAAGACAATAATAACTATATTCATATACATTCAGGAAACAATTATAGAAATCAAAGAAAAAACACTCCCTAGGATTATTTCGCATGGTCTAAAGCCGGTCAATATTTAAAGCATCATTCAAAAGCAAAAAAGCATTTAGCCCTAAACAAAATTTACAAACTTTTCTTCTTATTCACCAAGTCACTAAAAATATAAAAACTTATAATAATANTCGATATTCATTGATATTGATCTATTTATAAACTCAATGTTTAAAATTTTTTTTATTCTATTATATATATATATATATATATATATAATTAGAGGAAGATAATAGCATAGCATATATTTCACAGCAAATAATAGGGAAACTTTGAAAATTAGATAAGGTTAAATCTAATGTATTTCATTCATGACTTCAAAACTGAGCGGGATTGGGAATTGTGATAAGAGTGGAAAATGCTCACATTCTTCTGCCTTTATCGAAAGCCACTGGAGAAACTTAAACCGGCTCTGACAACGACAAGTATAACTCATAGCGAAATATTTTCAAGCTTATTTTTGACCAAAGAAAAGCATATGGAAAGCTTCATATATCAAGCTAATATTAATTAAAAATCAAAATACGTGCAAGATTAATTTTAATATTTAAAAGCTGAAATACACATACTTAAATACGGGGGAAAAATATAAAAAAAATACACATGTACTTGTCTGAACTGAAAAATCACAGTATTCATTAATTATATATAAGGATTGGGAATACTTTTATTACATTTCTTCGATATCTTCAAAGAACAACTTAAAGAGTGGCATTAAATATATAAAAGAACCATATGAATACCTGCACAAAATATGACTGCCTGAAGTGAATAAATCCACTGACAGCGAACGTTCTCTTAATGAACTAAAATACAACTAGAGACTGAGTTGAGTGATTTGACACTCCAGACAAGATAGATTACAAATATCACTAATTACATCGTCATAGGACAGCGAGAATAAGATACAAGGAAAATAGAGTTAACCCTTGATAAGACTAGTAGACAGAGAGATAATGACCGTATCAGAGTGGCATAGCAGAAGCAGAGCGATGGGGTATCGGAGGAAGACTGAAGGCAAGGTTGGAGACTGGCCGGCGTGGTGGGGGTGCACGATGGTGGGGGTCCCACCGCCAGCAGTCTGCCAAGTACTCCATACTGGAGCTTCACTATTGAACTGGATACTCCAGGAAGCAGGACATCTCCCAGGGCACCAGCCCGTCAGATCGTCCTCGCTAGAGAGGTGGATAGAAGGCATGTGGCTCTCTGCGCCTGTCCCAAGTCTTGTAGGCTGGTGGGTATTTCTTTCAGTAAGAACCTTATGCGATGTCCTCTTACAAGAAACCGATATCCAACCTTTGATATTTGTTTAGCAGAGCCAATTAGTTCCATTCTGCGATCTCACCTTACGAATACCTCGCAATCTGTTACATTCCCCCCTCTGGGAGTCTCATGATCCCAGAAGACAATATCATAATCTCGAAAGCTCAGATTAAACTAATAAAGAATTGCGCGACAATTGGTGTATATATATAAGTATATATAGAAAATGAAACACTTGCGGCTGCGGTATATAGTAATCAAGAACAGATGGGATAGAGAGTACAGTGAACACACACACAAAAAAAAATCACAAGGAGTAAAATTTTCGGGGACTAGATTGTCTCTCTCTTCACACTTCAATGACGAAGGGCGAGAGATCCCCGAAAAATTTACTCCTTGTGATTTTTTTTTGTGTGTGTGTGCTGCATTCTCTATCCCACCTTTTCGAGGTTATTATATATATACACACGTATTTATGTATACACATCCCCAACATTCACAGGCGCGCGCGCGCNACATAATTTACATTATGTTTATATGTAATATAAAATAATAAATAGGTTATGATTAAAGAGGATAGTCACTTCTATCTAAGACCATTATACATATTTAAGAAGGTATTAATTAATTGTTGTTGTTTGTTTTTTTTAAACAGAAATATCAATTGGTGTAGAGAGCTTGTCGGGGAGGGTAGAGTCCCTTCCCCCTCCCTCCACACGGCTTAGTGTCAATCAATACTCACAACAACTAGAATAACAACAAAAATGAGTAGGGGATGGCAATTACAAATTAGAGCAGCTGAGAGCTAGCTCTTAATGACACCGCTTAGCAGTATGTCGAAGTATAGGAAAGCAATTTGGAGAGTGTTAGTTAACCGTTGTACTTTCTGAGGAAGGATAGGTCGGGGATTTGGTCTTGGGATTAAATAGATAAAAAATAATTTGTAAACAAATGAGTTTGTATTATTGCCAACGTTCCGGCCTGAATTTCAGACCTTGTTCAGGGCTTAGTAACATAAGGAACAAAAAAAAAAACAGGTTTATAAGTTAAAAAAAAAATGAATAAAACGATGAGAGTGTATATAATCAGTATATATATATAATATACATGGTGAATTAGTATAAGATTTGGACATATAAAAGAAAAAAGAGCATACACGTAGTAGGGTTTTTAGAGTAGGAGACTCTCCCCCATTTTTAGGAAAATTACCCCATCACTTTTCAAATTGTTAACAATGCATTTTTCCTTTTTCTAATATATATCCAGTATTAGTCTCACTACTCAAATATTTATGTAGTAGATTACGCAAACTGTTTTTGTTTTATTTTTTATATGTTTTTAGTCAGACCTGTTTTTAGATTCATGGGTTTTATATCTTTCGTCTTTCTCAGCCCTAAAGAAGCCCTGCAATTTAGGCCGATTAGACAATAATGACTTTTTTGCTTACAAATTAGTTTTTGTTTATTTAAATCTCAAGACTGAATCAATCAATGCTTTCTAGGAACACATTTTTTGACATTAGTTTTCTTCAATTCCTTAATGAAATCCTTCTTTATACCCACTATACAATCAAGTATAAAAACATTTTTTTTAAAAATCTCATTCAGTTTTCGAGTTCAAGATTAGTATAAATATACTCTAATTAGAAAAAAAAAAAAAAAATTTACGATCATAAGGTCAAGGGGGACAGCGTCACTCGGTTATTTATTTGAGAAAGATAAGATACAAAATCTATCATACTTTATTAGAATTAGATAGAGATTTTAAAAATTTAATTTTAAGTGACAGTCAGATATGAGATATGACTATAGCAATATCTCCACCCCCCTTTTTTATGAGAAAAGTTTAACAAGAATGTTTTTTCTTTATAAATATTTACTGGTTGTGGTTTATTGTCCCACGTAAATTTTAAATAATTAATGAGAAGGAATAGAATAAAAAGATCTATCTATCATAGACAGGAATGGAACCTGGATCTCCTGCTATCCGGGCCGGCGTGCTTAACCATTGCACCACCAGGTGCAAGCTCTATCTAGCTCGTCCTGGTGGGGCAATGGTGAAGCACGCCGACCCGGATAGCAGGAGATCCAGGTTCGATTCCTGGCTGGGATAGATAGATTTTTTTATTCTATTCCCTCTCATTAATTGTTTAACAAGAATGAATTGCCTTAACTTAATTTAAGTGGTTTATATTTGAAATCAATTCCAGATAAGGGTGGCATTAATATTAGTAAGATACGCTCCAAATGGAAGTATTTTCACGGAGCTATGTGAGGTACTCGGCGACTTATTTTTCCACGGTCTTCCCACCAGCGGGATTAAAAAGTAAGTCACATTTCTACCGTTGACCTAACTTTCTCTTCAGTTACAAGGGGGTGAAAATTATGATGCCGGTTGCACTTCGCTCGGAATCCCTTTACGAGGTCCGCCTGGATATACATGCAAGCGGATCAGTTGGAAGGGTCAAGGTAATTCGGAAAGAGAGCGATGGACTTCTTACATGACGAGTGAGACCATTAGGGTGAAAGTGACTTTCTTATCTCAGACAAAACCAAGATTTTTCCGCCCCTCCAGCCCATTTGATTTATGGCGTAGGATGAACGCGTTTACCTTAGCTAAAAGATAATATTGATATATTGATTCAATGGCGTGGCGAGATACTATTAGTCTACCTTGGAATTATATCTAGACACTTTTTTTTTTATCTATAGCTTACATTAATTAACACTACTTCAAATAGATGAGATCACAAAAAGAAATAAAATGTTTTCATTCCCAATATTAATCCAGAAATGATCAAACAAATGTTGTCTATGTCAATTAAGTTTAAGAACGTATAATACACTTTTCATGGTTCATTTAATATTTAGGATCTACCCTTTTGCCCGCACTATTTATAGTTCTATCAGGATTGCATTAAAGAACACATTGTAGTCCATGACAGAGGACTACTGCCAGTACAATAATTTTGTTTAGAGAATATGTTAATGAACCAAAGAATTCAAAATAGTTTTTTATTTATTTATTTGTTTTTATTGACTATCAATAAATATTCATTTCTGTCTTCAGGTATTAGATGACCAGTGACAAAATTGTCTATTGTCCTGTCTTAGTTAAATGCATAAAATATTACAACTTAAATATTAAAAGTTTTTTTATATATAAAATTGTTAACCCTCAATTCTGGAAACAAATTATAATATTTATTGAAACAAATATACGTCACACAGGAGTTCCGATAGGTTAGTAAATATTACAAGTTTCAAGAAGGATAAAAATAAGCGCAAATAAGTAAATGATCTTAAAAACTGAAACTGACAATGAGGTGAAATGGCTAGTGGCAGGAATCTGCTACTACCCAGAAGAAGAGAGTGCTGGGGTGGTGCTAAACTATCCAGTAATATTCTTAAAAATATTCCTCAAAAATCCTCCATTTAAGTATAATTAATAAGCAAAATAGGCCAATAAATATCAGGAAGAAGCTGAATACGAAATGTGAATTCTTTATTTTAAAAATTGCAGATGTAGTGGCACTACACTCACCTTAACATAACTGTCCTCTTTGTTAACATGGATGTTATGCTCGGCAGTTGTTACCCTCAACAGTGTTGCCGGTTNTATCGAACGTATAACCTTCCACTTGTGCTTTGTGTTGAGATATTTGCACGCTTGTTAAGAGCGAGTTCAAAGGGAGCTTCTGAGTTACACAAAGATGTACTGCATTATTTTAGCCGATGTTTCTGATAGGGAGGAATGAAGTTGTAATCTTACATTGAAAATGATCATATGAAAAACTATTAGACAATTTTAGTAATTCTTATTATAAAAAAAAAAACTTCCTTGCCAATTTTAGCTAGGCATCTCATCTGCTAGCTCGAAATTATTAGATGTTGTTAACTATTTTATTAGGGCCATCGATTTGGCATCTGTATTCATTCAATTAATGACCGAAATTGACTTTGGCCATGAGTATTAATGAATTATATTTTCGGTAAATAATCTAAAGGGTTATTATTATTTCTACCACCAATGAATATAGAACTCTCATACCTTATATTCTCCGTCTTCATTGGTTTCTGTTTTCTGGGAGATGGTGTACAGAAACCAATGAAGACGGAGAATATAAGGTATGAGAGTTATGATGAATTTATTCAAAAATACGTAAAATTCTTTCAAACCAATATAGGTAATAAATATTCAAACTGTAATGAAACTCAAAAGCTAATCTAATCAATTTTAGACGACACAATTTCCTTTGAAAAAATAAAATGGGTATTTAAAAGTCTGTTGTTAAAAAACTGTTGAATGTAAATATAAACGTTAAGGAAAAGAAAAGAGATATTTAATAAAAAAAGAAACCACATTACTTCTATATAATTGCTGGTTAAAGGAGGATCTCAATCAAAGGTGGGCGAAATTAATGAGAAATGGTCACAAATCTACACAGTTCCTTTTTTTTTATGTGGGGTAAAGTTTATTTTTAAGACAACACTTCTTGCTGGCAATTGGATGTTCTAGGTAAATTAGATGTTTTTGCTCATTTGTTGTTATAATATAACAATATATTATATTTCACTATTTGAATAAGTTCACGGCTGATGCTATTCCAAGCTCCATACCAGCAGTAGCGTGACGGGCTTCCATATTTTTCCTTTCTGTATAATTGCTGGCTGGTGGGGGTTCTCAATCAAACCTGTGTGAATTAAATGAGAAATGTTCAGTAACCTCCACAGTTCACTGTGAACATTTTAGGAAAGAGATCTTGACAAGGCTCTGGAGCATATAAATTAATAGTATAACCTGCTAGAATTCTGTGAAGAAGCCTGGAATTACCGATTTAAATACTAATGATGAGTTTTTTCTTTTTTATTACATTCATATATTTAATAATACATCTTGCAATTTGATGAAATACTAAATACAAACAAGCAAATATCTAATATATACATTTATAGAAAAAAAAAAGTATACATCACTTTGGAGGGATCATCAATCACGTCAATGCATGAGGCCATCATAGCTTTAACCATCGGGGAAGAAGGATTGGTGTCCGACAACAGGGATTGGTGACAAGGAACTAATGATAAGAGTAAATATTTTTCTACTTTTTTAAGTAGCATCTTGCATAATTTGTAATCATTCTTAAATAAAAGAAATGTTCAGATTTTAAAAAAAGTTTAGAATTGGAGTGCAAGAGTTGCAAAGACTTGAACGCGTTATTTCTCCGTCCTCCTAGAGTGGTATATAGGTATCGTTTATTATCAAATTGTGCACAGAGAATAAATTACACAGAGTAAGTTGAAACTCAGCCAATTACGAGAAAAAGGAAGTAATCAAATCAGGCACGATCCCCTCCAACTGGCTCATTATCAGCCGGATTACACAATCGGGCTAAGCAGTTCAGTTATCTCTGCACTTGTAAATATTTACATTCACTTATCGTTCGTTCTATTAATACCATTTTAAAGAATAGGCGATGTATATCACCAAAAAAAAAAGTAGCTGCTATAGGAGAGCGTCCACATTCAGCGAGAAGCACAAAAACGTCACCATCAAAACCAAACACGAGGACATATTCGATATGAGAACCAAACCGAAGCTCGGCCCACCACTGGCACGTAAGCATCCGCCCAACGAACTACTACTGTACACTTAACTGAGTTTTTACCAATCTTAACCATGAACCTAACTCCTCAAATGGTGAAACCATGGAAACCTCTCCAGCCGCATAAACCTCCGATAACCTAAAAAATATACATACAATTTTAGCCCTATCTGCAAATAACTCGATTAGAAGATAGGTCAAAGAAAATATACATCAGTCAAAAGACCGATGCTAAGATAAATCCCGATTCATCAGTCAAACAAATAAAGGTATTAAGCATATCTGTAAAAGCTAAGTTTCATACCTTCCATTTAAAACGAGAACGCATACTACGTGAGGTAATACGGAACCTGCATCATACCGAAATGATCCATATCACAAAAGGGCTTACTGACTTAGAGTTCATAGTGAAAAACATCCGAAATATTTACCGTTTCTTCTTTCGGATTGGACCGTGTCAAATTGTTGTTATTTGCCGAGCTTTCGCACATCATGTGATGGCTTCTTCAGGGCTGAAAAGAGAATGAGAGTTGGAGCTATAACATTAGTACCATAATACAACTCTCATTCTCTTTTCAGCCCTGAAGAAGCCATCACATGATGTGCGAAAGCTCGGCAAATAACAACAATTTGACACGGTCCAACCCGGAAGAAGAAACGGTAAATACATCTGACGACCGTCGAAGCCTACGTGAACATCCGAAATATTGTTAGCTATAGAAGAGAAACAGACAGGGCTCCCATGCCTGTTATTCGCTGATAACCAAGGTCCAAGAGATATACTTAATCCCGGTACTATGCCGCACAATACTAAAAGTTAAAAAACCACATGTTAGAAAATAAGTAGTTCAGTGCCACAATTTGGGCATACCAAGAGCGGTAGAGCTCTTGTACGTGAAATGCGGCGGGGTCCGCACCACTGACGAAAGAGGCGCGAGCAACATGCCACTTCTGCTCCGAAAACTATCCTGTCAGCCATAGAGGCTGCAATCTGTATAATATACAAATATATTCTCTACTCTACAAACATAATCTTACAAGCAACCCTATCTACAGGCTCCAGGCACTATCTCAGCCTCAACCACCACAATCACCTCATACTTCCCTCCTCCAACGGATACCTCAGAATTCCAACAATCTTCTAATTCAAAGTCCCCTTAATCCCCTATATCAANAGTTTTACGATATTAAAAAAAAAAAAAGGTTCAGAATTGGAGTGCAAGCGTTGCTAAGAGTTGAGCGCGTTATTTCTCCGTCCTCCTAGAGTGGTATATAGGTATTCGTTTATTATCAAATTGTGCACAGAGAATAAATTACACAGAGTAAGTTGAAACTCAGCCAAATACGAGAAAAAGGAAGTAATCAAATCAGGCACGATCCCCTCCAACTGGCTCATTATCAGCCGGATTACACAATCAGGCTAAGCAGTTCAGTTATCTCTGCACTTGTAAATATTTACATTCACTTATCGTTCGTTCTATTAATACCATTTTAAAGAATAGGCGATGTATATCACCAAAAAAAAAAAAGTAGCTGCTATAGGAGAGCGTCCACATTCAGCGAGAAGCACAAAAACGTCACCATCAAAACCAAACACGAGGACATATTCGACATGAGAACCAAACCGAAGCTCGGCCCACCACTGGCACGTAAGCATCCGCCCAACGAACTACTACTGTACACTTAACTGAGGCTTTACCAATCTTAACCATGAACCTAACTCCTCAAATGGTGAAACCATGGAAACCTCTCCAGCCGCATAAACCTCCTATAACCTAAAAAATATACATACAATTTTGGCCCTATCTGCAGGTAACGCGATCAGAAGATAGGTCAAAGAAAATATACATCAGTCAAAAGACCGATGCTAAGATAAATCCCGATTCATCAGTCAAACAAATAAAGGTATTAAGCAAATCTGTAAAAGCTAAGTTTCATACCTTCCAATTAAAATGAGAACGCATACTACGTGAGGTAATACGGAACCTGCATCATACCACTCTGATCCGTATCACAAAAGGGCTTACTGACTTTGAGTTCATAGTGAAAAACATACGAAATATTGTTAGCTATAGAAGAGAAACAGACAGGGCTCCCATGCCTCAGTTATTTGTTGTTAACCAAGGTGCAAGAGATATACTTAATCCCGGTACTATGCCGCACAATACTAAAAGTTAAGAAACCACATGTTAGAAAATAAGTAGTTCAGTGCCACAATTTGGGCATACCAAAAGCGGTAGATCTCTTGTACGTGAAATGCGGCGGGGTCCGCACCACGGCATCAACTGACGAAAGAGGCGCGAGCAACATGCCACTTTTGCTCCGAAAACTATCCTGTCAGCTATAGAGGCTGCAATCTGTATAAGCTGAATACAAATATATTCTCTACTCTACAAACATCATCTTACAAGCAACCCTATCTACAGGCTCCAGGCACTATCTCAGCTTCAACCACCACAATCACCTCATACTTCCCTCCTCCAACGGATAACTCAGAATTCCAACAATCTTCTAATTCAAAGTCCCCTTAATCCCCTATATCAAATCCTAACAAATGCATTATCAGGACTTCTCCCATCACAGCCTCAGATAATATTAATATCACGAACCATCTCTTCCCAATATCCTTGCTCTTCAATATTTTTTCCTTAACTACCTCAGCCGGGAATCCTGCTTTCCGGGCAGTATGCTGATCTCTACACCACCGAGGCAGGCTAGATAATAACTCCAACTCCCCGCACTTTACTCCGAATATATCGTCTTATACTCGAAGGAGCTAACATTGTCGGCTACATCTAATATTATTATTTAAAAAAGAAATATCGAAAAATAAAAACAAAACAAAAACGAGAGCCTAACAAATAGCCGACAATCTTAGCTCCAGTATAAGACGATATATTCGTCTTCCTAGGGGATTTAGACTCGGAGTAAAATGCGAGGAGTTGAAGAAATTATCTAACTTGCCTCGGTGGTGTAGGGATCAGCATACCTGCCCGGAAAATAGGAGACCCGGGTTCAAGTCCCGGCTAAGGTAGTAAGATTTTTTCTGGCTCCCTTTGCATTTCTTGTATAAACTTCTACCTTCCTTGACCATTTCCGCTTTTAATATCAAATTAGTTATTTGCTCTATTTATCTAACCTAAATGAAATGCAGGAGATCTGCTTGATTAAGCTGCTCTTGAGGATAATTGAATATAAAATCATAAGTCTTGAAGGTGAAAGTATATTTCGTGGCCTCATTCACTTAGAAAACTCAACAGTTTCTAACAGATCAGAGCGAAAATAGTTCTCAATGTTACTTTTGCAATCATTTTAATTACATATGCTATTTCCTGGAATACGGCAATTATGAACACCGGAGACATCAAAGAACGAAATATTTCAAAATTTAAAATTTAAATTTGAAATACTTTTAACTAATAAAAAAAACTCGGTTGCGAACTTTCTTAAGTAAAGTTGTGTGAAGGATTCGCATCAGATGTTTTCTCAGGTCGTAATAGTGGATCTGAACACCTTCATTTTAGCATACTATCTCTGGCCAATCTTCTCAAACTGTCTCGTTTGACCTTCTTGGATTGATCCCTGTAAAGTTCCCTCGTTTCTACTAGTTACAAACAGAAAAATATGGCTAATTTAATCTTATTTCAACCACAGTTGCGAGATGGTCCCTGAAAAGAGATCATTTTAACTAAAAATAAATTACAGTAATTCTTCAACAGCTTTGTCGAAGTTTAGGCTACTTATTTATTGTATACTTATTTAAGGTACTTTCTTCTATAATTCCCATCGATGACAATTTAATCAATCTCAAGGAATTTCATTCTGGCTATATTTGTCTAATTACGTATATAGCATTAACCGTTAGGGATATTTTATGTGTTTATTATTAAATCTCTGGAGATCAAAATAATAATCAAGAGTTTGATTAAAGGAAAAACAGATAAAAGAAAAGAGGATTAATTTACAGATTCAAATATACGAAAACACACCTGAGATAATAAATGTAACCTACTAGAAATAGTTTAAATAAAATGGGTCAGCCCAATGGCTTCATTGGAGACTCACAATCTTGGCGCTATGGGCTCGACTTCCAACCTAGATAGCTTTTATCGGGAAATAAAAGCTTGCCTAGTGGCATGGTTGTTTAAATCGAATGGCAACCACTAAGTAGCCCATACTTCCAGGAATCAAAGTCAAGGGGATCGGTTCAGGACTCCTATAAGTCAAGCCCTGCAAATTCGAGTCCCGTTCTAGGCAATCTTTTATCGAGGAACGAAAGCTTGCACAGTGCCTTCTGTGTTCATAATAGGATGGCCAACTCCTCCCTCTATGACACTAAGTTGTTGTTTGTATGGAAGATAATAATAATAATAAAAACTAATGAGTAAGTCATGCAAGTTGTGTAAATTAATTTATTCGTCCATGATACAGCGTCTGAATGAACAAAGCTTAGAACTAAGAATGGAAGAATTAAAATCTTTCCAAAAATTATATATACTAGGTTTTAAAGAGTGTGGACTGAATATAAGTCCATCATCCAGGAGCGTAATCTCAGCAGATATCCCATGTTCCATGAAAGATGGACTTAAAATTGACATGATATATTTTTCATAACATTCAACCTAATAGAAAAAATATGAAATTAAATTTTAAAATTACACTAATAAACTATATTGAGAATATATAAATGAAATTAATAATTATAGTTCATTTAATATTAATACTATTTTTGAATAACATCAATGAGCTGCAAATATGAAATGAAATATGCACACCTTCATCGAAATCCTCCATATCTAAAAAGCAGAAGGCAACCACTGTAGAGACTATACTTCCATTAAAGGTTTCTCACAACTGGCAAAAGCCGAGGCCTCCACACTAGAGACTCAGTGACGGAAAATTTTTAGCCTTCAGGCGGAATTTTAAAGAGGCACATTTTCATAAGAATAGAAGTCATTATCTGGAATAAGACCTGTCATACAAATACGTATTAATCTTACGAGATAAAATGCGTTAACCATGAGTCTCTTCCAATAATCTAATAATGTTCAAGTACACTATATAAATAATTTACTTTAAGTTAATATATCGTAGTAACTACAAAAAAAAAATTTTTTTATCCCAAATTTATCAAATTTGACAAATTAATCACGCCAAGCTTTAAAAAGTAATAAGATGGGTTAGACTCAAAGTTTGCCTCCTAAAAGAAACAAAAGCTGAGTTTGTCAATAAATGGAATCAAATTATCGTGCGATATATGTGGAGGATTATCGTAAGGGAGCATCGACATATTAATGGAATCAAATTATCGTACGATATATGTGGAGGATTGCCGTAAGGGAGCATCGAAATATAAATGGAATAAAATTATCGTACGATATATGTGGGGGATTATCGTAAGGGACCATCGACATACAAATGGAATCAAATTATCGTACGATATATGTGGAGGATTGCCGTAAGGGAGCATTGGCATATAAATGGAATCAAATTATCGTGCGATATATGTGGAGGATTGCCGTAAGGGAGCATCAACATATAAATGCAATCAAATTATCGTACGATATATGTGGAGGATTGCCGTAAGGGAGCATTGGCATATAAATGGAATCAAATTATCGTACGANCTAATATATATATATATCAATAACCGCAAACTTCATGTATCACAAATCAAACACCATACATATCGCAAATCATGAATTTAATTCAATATTGCTTGCCTATATAGAGAATAATTTACTTAGGCTACAACTATATTCTCTTTAATACATACTGTAAACTTTTATTTAAAGTGAATAGATTTTAACAAATATTTCGTTTTAAAAACATATATAACATATCAGTGTTTTTCTCACTGCTCTAAACTAACTGTCGCGCCCACTATACCGAAAAAAAAAAAGGTTTCAACCGATCTTGATATTTCAGGTAATCCTCCACTCATATTCGACCGATTTTGCCCTTTAAATAAATCAGCCTTTCAATTTAAGTTTAAAAGCTACAGGACAAACTTCATCAGGAAAACTAAAGCCTGTAGAGTGTTGACAGACGCAACCATAAATATGCATGTGTGTGGGTGTAGATCTGTATGACACAGTTATATATGTCATACAGGTTCACCTCTTGAAATGGAAAATATGACAGAGAAGTGAATGGAAATACAATTCTTCAAGTGGATTGGTATGAACAGATGAAACGAGGGATGATTGATAGGAGCGCATCATTCTTAGGAAACCCATCGGCATTAGTAATATAATAGGAGTTGTGAAAATTATAAGTTTAAAAGCAAAAATAAGGTAGGAACAAATTAAAGGAATTATTTTAATTTATTTGTCTTTTGAAATAAAAATTTATTCCTTATTTAAAAAAAAAAAAAAAGTTTCTATGGATAATATTTAGTAGGCTTTGATCAGTTACAAATACAAAGAACAGATAGTTCCTGCTGGTTTTTTTCTTCTTAAACCTCGATAGTTCATTAAAACAAGCCGTATTCTACATGAGAATTGAGAGGAGACTATTATCCTTTGTTAGCTCCCCAGTCCATTCATCCTGTACGATATTATGCGAGCCCAAGCGACCTTTTTACAAAGTTCAGGTCATTCGGGTAGTTGACATTTCCAAAAGAGCAGTTACTAGTTAGTCAACATTAAACAGTATAAAGGCTTTAACCTCCTTCCAAGGGTGGTAGTTAACCAAAAAAACCTCCATCCAAGGGAGGTAGTTAACAAAATAAATATTAAAAAAAAAAAAAATAGAAAAAAAAAAACGTCACACTAGAGCGGCGCGTAACCTAAGTAGATTCCCCTTCTTGATTTAGGATTGACATAAATAACAGTATATGGCGAGTTATATATTAAATGACGGAGAGTGATGAGTATAAAAGGTAACAGGTCGGGAAGGAAGAGTGGGGGAATTATTCACCCATCGTATCTACATTCATGAATTTCTTTAATATCCGTTAATATCCGCTTTCCTTTACAATTTTAATCAACATAAACGTTAGAAAATTACATTTTACGCTATTATAATCAATAGAGCCAATAAATGAATACTTAATGTAAGAAGGAATTTATTCACGGTAAAACAACTTTACTCCCTTAATTGAAAAAAATAAATTTTTTTTTCAATCTACACAGACATATTTATAAAAAAAAAAATATCACATTCTCTTTAATATCTACTTATTTTGAAGAAAACAAAATATAAGCTTAACTAGGTTTTTTTTTCTTCTTTTAATGCCATAACAGTTTTTGCAAAAATGTTTCAACAAAGATTGAATTGAAGATTGCATAAAGATATTCATTGTAAGAGAACTAGATTCTTTCATTTGTCTGGGTCATCTCTTCCCCAATTTCTTCCTCTTACCTCTGAAAGTAGTAAACTTTTATTTAGTAGATACTGAATAAAAATAGTAAAATTCTGGATTAAGTAATTCCTAAGAAGTTGGGATTGTCCTCATTGCAGATTTTAGAATTTTTCTAAAAATATTTTCCTGCCTACTAGTACTCCAATAATAAAAATTATACTTATAGAGAGATGGATGGATGTATAAAACATTTATTTGGAACAATAAATATTCAAAATTATAATATATGATGCATGGCACATATCATCTTTTGACTTTTGAAAAATTTAAAGACATCTCCACGGACTATATCTATGCAATCTAGGATTGGTGGAGAACCATTGAAGTTTTTCAAAAAGTTACATAAAGTTACCAACATGAATAGTCTCATTTTCCGATGGCAAATCTGCTAATATAACCATTAAAAAAAAATCAAATAAATAAAAGGTTTTAACAATAGTTCAAGAATTTCCAATTAAGCTTTCTGTCAAAAAGAGGGGTTAGTGTGTAGGTTGTTGCTTCCACTTAAAACTTGCAGGAGGAAAAAAAAAATGTATACAATTTTCGGCATAGAGGTGTTTGTATCTAATAAGTAATACTAATCACATTTTTTCATATAATTCATAGTTTTATTTTTTAAAAGCCTTAACAAAGGCACTGTGTAAACTAAGCGAATTTTTCAGCATCGTAATAAATGAATAATAGTAAGTGAACCTTCCACGTCATGTAAGCTCCAATCCTGATATTTCAATTTTAGATTAATAAGAAACTTCCTCTTTAAGTTAAAATAATACCATATAATGGGATTTATGGAATTTCAGCACTTGTAACTGCAAAAACTATGAAAATGATTTCAAACGAATTGAGGGTTTAAGATAAAGAAATTTTATAGTACTAATTAAAAAATAATTTTATAAGTATTTAATTGTACAAATAATTAAATCATCATTTTTAAATATATTTTCTATCAAGTGTCAGGTTTCAAATTAACACAATTCACTCTTTTCTAACATTGTGTTTCTGCTAATTAATAATAAGTATTTTTGAATAATTATATTAATAATGTAAGTCAATTTTCACTTTGTTCAAATAGAAAGTTAGACTATGAGTTCATTTAAATGGTCTTGCATCAAAACATTTTTTTTTCTGTATGCCTCTATTCCTTATCTAACCAAATTCACTTATTCACAGATATTAGTTTTAGCAGGTTACTTACTATAAGGGAATTCGAGCTATAACATTAGTACCATAATACGATTTTTGAAAAATTTCAACAAATGTTGGGCGGGACCTCTTATTTTTAAAATATAGAAACCAAATTTGGAATTAAGGCTTTTCATTAAAAGCCCTTGAAATCATTTAGTTTGGGTTTAAATCGAATGAGGTGGAGGTGAGAGGGGGTAACCTACCTTTAAAATTGTAATATCTATGTTCTTATTTGAGTTAAGAAAAAGTTTATAGAATATAATAGGTGTAAAATTATGTTCTATTACATTTTTACCAAAAAGGCTACTTAAGAAAGATATTTACGAATATATCTAAAATGGCTAAGTACTTCCCCCAGACTTCCTTCCTGGC
The DNA here is from genome assembly GCA_000696205.2 of Oncopeltus fasciatus. NCBI lineage: Eukaryota > Metazoa > Arthropoda > Insecta > Hemiptera > Lygaeidae > Oncopeltus > Oncopeltus fasciatus. The sequence continues at coordinate 75,307 of KZ807711.1, read as the reverse complement.
CAGTACAAGTCAGGTTTAGTGGTCTTCCATTTTATACTCATTGCTCACAGGTTTATAATCGAACTTCATGATTTACTCTCACTTATGTCCATCATAATGAAACATGGGAAAACTGTTTACACAGCTCCTGTGGAACGTACTTTTTTTAATAATCATTTTAGTTCAGTAAACCGAGTTATGTTGTACTTAAACAAAAATTATGGCCAGTGGAGCTTTGAAATTTTTAAATTTATAAAATACCAAATTCAAGGTTTGGCAGATTATAAAAAAATGTCAACTCCTAATAAAGGGATTTTATTAATCATCTACACTGTACTCATCATTTCAATGAGACATTTCAAATTATCTAAATTACATAACATTTTTGTAATAATTCCTTTATGTTCCTCAATAGTTACATATTTTGATGTTACTTCATAATTTCAAACTGGATTCCTTCTAAAGAAATAGGCAAACAGTATACGATTTTATGAGAAAAAAAAAAAATTGTGTTTTGGCCAATAAAATTAACTAACAATCTTTCCTTGATTTAAGTCCCTGAAATTTAGACTGAATTGAATTTTATTTTTCTATGTTTTTAAGATTTACAATTACTTTTAGGCTGAAAAAAGTTTTGCATTTCCTATCAGAAAGTAAGTAGAAAGTACACATATAATTTTAAATAAACACAAAAAATCAAGCAAGTACAAGAAACAGTGCTATTACAGATATTCATAATTAAAGAAAGGGTTAAACAGTTGTTAAATAACAATAAATGGAATTTATGGGACTCTACAATATTTTAATATATATAAATAAATAAAATTTTCAGGTCAGATAAACTCCCACTCCTATTTAATAAATTTTGATGTTCCACTCCTGAAATATATATTTTATCAATAAATAAACCTGTGTTGAATTACTTTGATATAAACTAAATAATATGTCCATTACATAGAAAAAAATTTTTTTTACTTCCACTTGACAAGGCAAATAATACCACTCCTACTGATCTAATTTTGCTCAATAACAAAGCCTTTCATTTTGCATTTAAATGCTTCATTTAAATTTCATTTAAAAAAAACTGAACTGTGGTTTCTAAAGTGTTGACAGACAAACATATACAGCACTCACTTTCAATAAGTATTAGGGAGAATGCACTAGTTTCTCGATGAACTTTTTACTTTAGCACAAATAGTTTATAACCATAAAAATATTTAAATTTGATTTTTCCTTCAATCTTATGTTTTAAGGCCCCTTGAACTGAAGTCTGTGGGTAGACAAATAAAACATTTTTTCTGAATGCTTTAAAAGTCACTTGGTTTGAGGGATCATAATGAAATTGAAAATAAAAACATCTTTTGATGGGAGAAAATATGGTTTTTAGGTAATTTAGAACTGAGTTTTAACATTTCATGGGATGGCTTAAAAATAAACTATAGTTTTCTCTGATAAGCACAGTCTGAGTCTATATTTATTATTAAAAATTACTATAATGATTTAATCTTACAATATTAATTTAAA
>KZ807711.1:56374-70310 GCA_000696205.2 Oncopeltus fasciatus | reverse complement strand
TTTTTTTGCTGGGTTAGCCTCCCTTGCAACCACTTAGGGTCATTGGAGGGAGGGGCTATCTACAGGTTGCCACCCTTTTTTAAACACCCATGGCTCAGGACAAGCTTCTATATTATAAATAAAAGATTGACCTGGGCGGGATTTGAACCCGCGGCGTCAGGATTGCGAGACCCGTACGGATCCCCTGAGCTATCCCGGCGCCCCAAATATTGCTATCAATACAATTATGTTAGGACAAACTCATGTATGTTTATACATTATTGATGGAGTATAATTTGGAAATTAGTTATTTTTTCCTCTGTGCTAAACTAGCTCACATTTCATTTTCACTATTTTGTGCAGTTTTTTATTGCATTCTGAAGGAATAAAGTAATTGAGATTTTTCTTATTTCATAATTCTTTAATTTTACTCTGATCCTTACAAGAAATTACAATACCAAATGTTATCCACTTTGTGTACCATTATGACTTCAAATAGAGTCAAATCCTTAGTGGTCTGCTCCTTCAAATCATTTCAGGAGATAGTGGGGTTGCTCGAGTTCTTCACCTGGTATTTGTGATCCAAATATACGTTTATTACAAAATAACTGGTTATCAATGGAGTTTAACAATAGTTATGTCATCATCTAATGGTTGGTCACAAGCATCGAAAGTATGGGATCATTTAATTACTGAACATAATTTGACTGACAGAAATAAGGCCTACCATGAACCTCTAATGCAATTAAGAATAATGTTTTTGTCTATTGTCTCATACGTATGTGTTATTACTTTGTCATATTTTGTAAATATTTATTTTTAATGAAACATGGGAAATTTGATTAGTTTACGTAGCTTCTGTGCCATAGACTTTTTTAAAATTTTGAAATGGAAGTATAAATTTATTTTTCGGCTATATTTTTGAGAAATTTATATTTAAAATTTAAAATATTTGTGTGTTTATTGTCCATATCTGTGAATTTCACTTTTTGTCCCTCCTTATATATCAGCATCACANATTAAAATAATTATAAAATTAAAGGCTATAATAAGGAATTATAAATGACAGTGCTAATTTTATGATTTTATTTCTATGGTTTTTAGTGATTCTCTCAAAGAAAGCATTTCATGTTTATTATATCTCTGTTTTAAAAATTGAAGGTATTAGAAATCTTAAAGATGTGCATACATGTGAAGTTAGTACACCAAAACTAAATACTTATTTATTAGTCTTGGTAAGTTAACTGAAATTTCAAAATAATAACAATAAATAATAAAAAAATGTGTAATTACTTATGTTTGACAAGTAGTAAATATTATATAATAGTTTTATTGATTTAATAAATAATAATCATTCAGAATTGTAAACTATTTGTGTGTATTTTCAACCCTGATTCCTCATAATCACGTCTAGATTTTGTGGCCATTTGCAAAATCCAAAAAAAAAAAAAAATTTATATTTGAATTTGAACCACCTAAGTGACACAAGCCACCATTCTGAGATAACTTACAGTTACCTTCCTCTATTGCTCAAGGTTATGTAAACATGCTTAGCCGTGTGAAGTGTTTACAAGCAGTTTTAATTTGAGTTTCAATTTCGTATATTATCTTAAAATTATCTCCAGGAAACCACTCTCGTTGTTTTATGTTTAAAAAAAATCCATAAGATGGACAAGAGGAAATCAGAGGATGAATCTGAGATAAAGAAAAGAATTAAGACTTCTGAACCTCCTAAAGCATTTGAATCCTCAGTAGGATATATATTTCCTAGCGACACTGAAATATCTTTGTGCAATTTTAGGAAGAAATTTCCAAAAGAAAAATTTTGTAACAAAATACCACCTCTTATTTTTGTACATCAGCTTTTTAATAAACATACTGTTAACCCTGCACAAGTTCATGAAGATATTGTTAGTATTTATAGCTTTTTTTAAATTTTTTTATTTTTAATGTTGCTGAAAGATTAATTTAAAATGAGACTTATTTATGTTTTAGGAAAGACTGCAGAAAAGTAATAAAATCAAGTTACTTAGTGTTACTCCAGAGCTAAATTTAGTGTTCTTTGTTGAAGACTTGAAGGATGTTGTATATTCCCAATTTAATCCTACTGGAAGGCCTAAGTATTTTTTGGACAAAGTATTGCCTTTTTTGGAATCTTGTATTATTGAAAAAACTGTTCTTAAACATCAATATAAATTTAGTGATAAGGATATCACGTATGTTGGCTGCTATTTTCTTATTTTTCTAAGCTTTTGTGAAATATTTGTTATAAATTTTGTTATCAATTTCAGAGAATTGGTGCAGTTTGGTTTGCTAATCGTTAATCAAGAAAACACTTACACAGTTTCATTTCCTGCTTATGCACAATTCATGAAAATATTTTATGATGGCAGAAAAGCACTTATTAACATGATTAAGAAGAGTAAATATAAAGAGCTTCTAGTTTCTGTAAGTCTTATTTTTTAAAAAAAGCTTTCTTTCTTTGGTTATTTTGTCAAATAGTTGTTACTGTCAAAAATTGTTAATCAGCTAATAATATATCAAATTTTAGGTCAGCTATATTCTATTATATGAAAAGAGTTTTTTTTTTCTTCACTCTAAATTATCTACTACAACAAAAAAGGTTGTAATATAAGTTAATACTGAGAGTTATTTATATTGAGTGTGGATAAAATCANAGAAAGGAAAGAAGAAACGCCAATCAATGTGTTTCTGGAGACAAACTGAATTCAAAATTATGAATTTTTCCTTTAAGAAAGAAAGGAGAGATAAAGTCCATCTTTCAGTTTATATCATTAATCCTAGAGAGGATTAAGACATTTGTTGTCAAAACATAAGGAATCGTACTCCCATTTGATCTGTCGTGCCAGTTATTACACCGCACACAAAAATAATTATTTAATCTGCATTTTTCAGGTAAAATTCCAGGTGCGCCGGTTTTTTTTGTCCCCCAGTGTATATGTATAATAAATAATAGGAAGAAGAAAGAGTGTAGTGAACACACAAAAAGAAAAATTACAATGAGTATTTACATTTTTGGGTATTTAAATCCCTATGTCTGTGTGAAGTGAAGAAAGACTGGGACTTCGGAAAGGACTCAAAGGGGGGGGGGGAGACGATTGGAATTTCCCTACTCTTCCTATTATTGACAATTGACGCCTGGTCTTGTTGTGGCTTTGAAAATGTGGATATAGATGCACTCTTCCATCTTCAGTTGCAAATCTGAAGCCGTTTCGGGAAGTTTTTCAATCACTTGAACTTGAAAAACATATTAAAACACATTAAATGACTCTGAACATGCCTTGCTATGGGGAGTGGGGACTGTGGTTTTGAACTGGATGCTCTGTGGTTATTAAGTCGGAGATTTAGGTGCGTAGTACATTTTCCTTTGTAAAAAGAAGGACAGAAATTGCATTGAAGCAGGTATACAGCATTTTTTTATGTGCATGTGTATGGGCATTGGATCATATATGTCAAGTAGGTGTTGACACTGTAGATGTATTGCCAGTTTTTATAATTGGTCAGGATAAGCATCTGCTTTTGTTGCAAGATTAAGTACCTTGTTTTGGTAGATTTGTAGGGGTTTTGACAGACAGTGTTTTCTGTTCAGTATATAGGGGTAGGGGCTTTCCTGTATGTAATACCAGGTTTCACGTAAAATATATAAGTGCACGTGTGTGTGTGTGTGTGTTATAAATTTTGAAAGAAAATTGGGTAGAAAAGTTATTTCATACATAATTACATAAAGAGATGTTAGCTTTGGTTTATAGTGCCAGTTAGTTTATGCTTGTATGCTAATGGGTAGCACTTTGCCATTGCCCCTAAACATGTTTTATTCAATGGGTAAAAGTAAAGTTTGATGCCTCAAAAGGAAAGAAGTTGTCTAGACCAACACAATCTATGCATTATATTACCATAAACAAAAATAAATTTTCTGTCTTTCTTATAATGGGTTTGTTTTACATTTTAATCACTATTGAATAGTTCTAAAAATAGATTTGAGTAGATGGGAAAATAATATTTAAGCCAGTCACAGTTTTAGCCTGTTTTTATCTCTTTATGGAATGCTGTTTTTTTTTTTATGAACACAAATCAGGACTGTTAGAGGTATACATTTTAGTGTGAGTATAAGCCACTGAGCCATTAAGGAAACAAGCTCTAGTCCTTGCCATCTGTCCTTATGGTGTAATATTGCATGCTGTAAGATATAATACCTCAGAATGTCACCATTGCAGGATGGGATGACAGCTTGTCACTGTTGGTGGCCACCATTGCAATGACCAGGAAGAAAGATTTACTTAATGTGTCACAAGAAAATGAGGTTTCCTTTCGATGTATTATTTGTAGCACAAAGATTAAATAGTTGTGTTGTGTCTGAAAGGATAGAATGCAAATTTAGCAGGACTAATCAGAGGAGCCAACACAGAATTTCTATAGAAAGCCAAACATTATTAATCTAAATAAATTAAATATACTTATATTAAAAACAAAAACATTCTTATATGAAATGATTTAGAAATAAATTTGATGCTACATTGAACATTCTTTAAAGCAATTAATTAGATAACTAAGCCAATTGCCTTATACACTGCCGGACAAAATTAAAGGATCACTTCTATATTTTGAAATTACTGAAATTTATAGGGTATGTTTGAAAATATTCTTTTTTCTTTGGAAGTCACACTTTATTATAAGGGTAATAAAAAATAAAAAATTCTTTTCTAGAAATTTTTAATAGGAAAACAAATCAAAAAATAAAAATGTCCTACAGTCTCAAAATGAAAAAGTAAATCTTTGAAATGAAATGAAATAACAAAACTGAATAAAAAGGAAGAATTCGAGGAAAACGATCAATAATTGGTATTCCCACCTCTAGCTCTGATAATTGCTTCCATTCTCCTGCCCATTCCAGCGACCAGGGCTCTTACATGTTGTTCTGGGATGTTGTTCCACTCTTCCACTAACATTTCCCTTAAATCTGCCAAATTTTGTGGGTCTCGGGCGCGGACACGTCTTCCAAGCATGTCCCATACATGCTCTATTGGGTTCATATCTGGACTTCTGGGTGGCCAAACCATAACGTCAATTTCTTCTTGTCTGAGGAAATTTTGCACTGATCGAGCAACGTGAGGTCGGGCATTATCGTGCATAAAAATAAAGTTACCTGCGATATTTCTGGCGAAAGGTATTACATGTGGCTCAAGTACCTCCCTAATGTACCTGTCAGCAGTTATAGAGCCACGGTTCACAAGAACCAACTCTGTACGGGAGTTTAAATTTATGCCCCCCCACACCATCACTGACCCACCACCAAACGCAACCCTTGGAGAAAAAGTGCATGGAGCATACCTCTCTCCCCGCCTTCGCCATACCTTTTCCCGTCCATCTGGAGATCGGAGACAGAATCTTGACTCATCGCTGAATAATACGAGGCTCCAATCTTCCTGAGTCCAGTTTAGGTGCTCCCGAGCAAACCTCAAGCGCTCAACCCGGTGTTCCCTGGAGAGAAGAGGTCCAGTAGCTGAAGGATGGGAGGTCAATCCATAATCGTTGAGTCGTCTTCTCACGGTTCGCTCTGAAATTTGCACATTCCTGAACCTCTGGAGGAGACCACGCAGACTGTTACCAGTTGATCGGCGATCCCGAAGAGCATGCAGTTGCAAAAATCTCTCGTCACGGTGGGAAGTTGACCTCGGACGGCCTTGTCCGACTCTTCTTGTATGCCCTCCAGTTCGACGGTGCCTATTAAGCACCCTGGACACTACGGATTGTGACCGCTGGAGCCGTTGCGCAATATGCCTTTGAGAAAACCCTTCTTCACTCAAAGCAACAGCACGAATTGATTCCTCTTCGGTCAATGCTCTTCTGTTGGCCATCACAACGTTCTTACTAAACTCACAAGTAAAAACTAAAGTCTCTTAAATGTTAGAAAATCTTCAATAAGATGAATCTTTGCTAACAACTAACCATTTACTGATAGGAAGAAAGAAAAGAAGTGGATTAACTGACCCTTTTCTCCATAAACGGGTCGGAATATAAACAGGTACAGGATTAACTGGATAAGATACAACACTAAGTCCAGTCTGGAGCAATGGAATTTCTATTTTTATCTCTTATGTAATAATAATATAAATATCTGTAAGTGAACCTTTGATTTTGTCCGGCAGTGTAGATTGTCATTGCATGGCAAGCATAAATGCTCAATTTTGAAGGTGTTATTCATAACAAATATGTTTCTGATGGATGCTTTATGAACTCAACTCTACTGTGAACAACTGGAAAATCGTATGCAAAGTTATTCAAGAACAACTTCTAAGTAAATTATTCTGTTATTAAACTTGTTTAACTGTTTCTAGATTGTTAATAAACTTAATCTGTTTTTATTTCATTATTAAGAGACATTAAATGATTGTCAAAACTGATTTTTGTCTCAATGCACAAATAATTATTCCAATATAATCAAATGGAGAGTTTTTTTTTACCGTTGATATTATTATTATTATTATTAGATGTTGTTTTTTTTTTGTTGGGATTCATTCAAGGTAGGTCCAAAAAATTACAAATTCGCCTTCATGATAGCCCTGAAGATGGCTTACATGTAAGTCGAAATGTTGGCAGATAATTTAAAAATACACATTTTTTAAAATTTATATTTTTTTTGGATCTACCTTGACTGAACCCAAAAAAAAAAAAAAAAAAAAAAATTGAATTCCAATATAATTTTTCTATTATATTTCTTTAATGTCAATGATAGAAAACACCAAAATGAGCTTAAGTCACATCAAGGCATTACAAAAAAAACAACTTATTTTTTAAAGTTACTTTTTTGACCTGATTGAGTTTTTTCTTAAACTCCAATTCTCTCCACTCATTTTAGGATCTAACTCACTTGCCACCCATTCTAATTACTAATAAAGTTCATATATTTGTATGAAACTTATTTATATGGGCTAGTTCCATTCAGATGTTATTTAAAAAAATAAAATCTTCAGACACAGATAAAAAATAAAAACATAATTAGTATATAATAATATTTCTATGCAATGTAAAGCAACGGGACACAAAATAAATACTGAACTATGTTCTACAAAATTAGAATTTTGCCAGTTTTCTAATAATTTTAATTATTATTAGAAATTCTGGTAAAACCGTAGCAAAGTTGGACTTTTTTATTTTTTTTTTTTTTTCGATTTTTGATTATTTTTAATTGTTTTATTTTACAATGTAAGATCTCATATGTACTTCCATTAGCCTGTATATAGCTATATATTATATTTTTTAGTCTATTAATATATGTAATATAGTTTAATTAGAGCCTTATAAAATACTATAGCATTAATATAATATATTGGGAAGCTTATAGTGTACTACCAAGCTAGTGTATACAAACTTAATATGCTTATGCCATACGTATTAGGGAAACCATTTCTTAATACTATATTCAAGAATGAGGTCATATTTTACAGAATCAAAATATTATTTTTTTCAATGTATATCTTGACTAGAGGGATGTATAATTTGTTTCCTTGGATAAAAATAATTCCAGAATTGATTCCTTTTAGAATCAAACAAGTAAAAAAACTTTTAATCCATTATTTTGCCTTTGACTATAAAAATTAACTAAAATATCAACATGAAAAGAATAAATTGTTGTAAATGATCATCAATATTTAATCATTTATTTCATTTTTCAAATTCTCTAAAGGGGGAGATATAAATTCCAAAATCTTTTGCAATATTTTGTTTTTAATATCTAGTCCTTAGAGGATTTTGTCACTTACTGCATTTTCTGTATCTCTGTTATTTTTGGTCTTTGTGATAATCATTTTGTTCTTTTCGTTTAGGACATAAAAGATCGAGCCTTAAAGCCTTTTGAAATGTTGGGCTTGGATTATCATCTCTCGGATGTAATGGGTGCCAAGCTTGTTATAAGGTTAGTATTCTTATTCGGTTTGTATTATTTGAATAAATTCGGTGCTTATTAATTTTATTAGTTTATTTTTTCAAAACAAAATTTTCTAAAGAACTATTATGAGTGAACCTTACGGTTTTGTGTTTTAGATGAAGTGGTACTTGTGCAAATAGATGGACTTACTAAGCTTTACATTTTTTTTTTTCTTAGTTTCCTCTTAATGGTTATGTTAAAGATTTTTGCTGCAGGCCATGGCTGTCAGCTGTTGTAATCAGGCTATATCCATATTATTTATATCTCAAATTGATATATTGAGAAAATTTCTAATTGAGGTTGTTCTCAACTTTTAAATGTAAAAAGAAAGGTTGAGTTCTTTATGAAGCAAAATTGGATGAATAGGAGCAAAGAATTACCTGAAATGTCAAGTGCAAAGTTCTTGGTACAATGTTTAGAGAGCTGTGTTTTCTTAAAACTGCTGAGCTCAAATTGAATAAAATTTTGAAAGAGACCTTAATTTTTAACCTTTTACAATTATTAGCATATGGACAAATTACGTATATATTTATGGGTATGTCCCAGAAATATCTAACTAGTCCAATTGATTGCATCTTAAAAAAAATATTGATGTCTAATTAAATTTTCCGATGGAATATTTCACCAGTTCCATCCAATCTATGAAAGCTGAATGAAACCTCCTTTGCTAGAAACTTTAAAAGGTGTGAAAAAAAGTAAAATTAAATTAAATAGAAATGTTTTTTCCTCTGAAAATTATTTTTTAGCAAATTAGGGATCTGAACATGTGCTCCTGAAGTCATATTTTTTCAAGCTAATCAGTGAAATTCTATTAAAGTAGAGTGAAACCCAGCCCAAATTTTTAAATTAATAGAAGAGGAAAACAGATTTTCTTTCATATATTTAAAAAAAAATTAAAACAAAACCTTATAAACAATAAAGTGATTTACAATTAAGATCTTAATCTAATATTTTCTCAACAAATTTCTTTTCCAATTATTTTTAGTAAATAATATATTTATATAATTTACAATTCACTCCTTATCAATGAATTTAGCACAGAAATTTCAGTCTTTACCATCCAGCGCTTCCAAGTCTTAGTTATAACATTATATTATTTTACAAATGCTGGAACATTTTAAGTTTAGGTTACATTTATTACCTTTGTATGTCAGTTGAACTATCTTTTCTCCAATTCTCAATGCCCTTCATTGGCTTTCTTTTAGTAATTCTCTAATCACCAGACGAATTTTCCTTTTTATTTTGGATTCCCATCATTTGGAATCTTCTTTTAATATACATTTCTTAGATATTTTTTGTTACTTAAATTAGTTTGTTGATATGTTTGTTTTTTCAGTGTTGATACCACATCTGGACAACTTCTTCGTTGCATCAACCCTTAAATATTGAATACTCTAGTGAAATTTTCTTATATAAATTAATTTGTAAAAAAGTAGTAATAAGTATAATGGATTTAAAATATTAGTTACGAACTACCAATATTAATACGAAATAATATGATTTTGTGTGGAGAACAAATTAATTGACATCCTGGTTTGTTATTAAAATGAAATTACAAAAAATTACTAACTTGAAGAAGAGAGAAATGAAAATAAACATAATTACTCATATTACTCAAGCTGTAACATAAAGATTCATTAGGCGTAACGATCTCTTTCATTTAATAAGGCAGTGAGTCATCTGTGGAAGGTTTATTTAAGGTACCTAACTACGCGCGCCTTAGGGCTCAAAGGAAGGGGGGTTATCCCTGTGTCGCCCTGTGAGAAAATGTCTTCTATGTGAGTGTGTGTAGGAGCTCGCGTGTGTGACTGTGTGTTACCGAAGGTGGGGATCATCAACTCTTCGTTAGGGTCGCCGCGGGCCACAGCCGCCGCCGCCACTGATGGATGGCGACGGGAATGATGATGAGTCTATGATGGTCGACTGTCCTTCTCTCCGAGCCCCAGGAATGTCACTCTCCCGACACCCAGTCAGCACCCACATCACAACGTAGGCCTCTGCAAGGGGCTCTGGATCTCTTCATATCTTAATAGGAGAATGGACTTGCTTCCAGGTGACAAGATCCGTCTGTTTCCAATAGAAAATAGGATTTGCTTCAAGATAAACATAAGTGATAAGAAGAACACACATTTCAGTCATGGAAATGTGAACTTAGGGACAGGACGTCCTCTCTCATCTTCATGATAGCCCTGAAGATGGCTTACAATNAAATCAACCCTTAAATATTGAATACTCTAGTGAAATTTTCTTATATAAATTAATTTGTAAATATTATTGTATATAGGTATTAATTTCTAGATGTGAATAACTCATTGTTGTTCATTTAGTGAATTTATTTGATTTTACCTTGTATTCCAAATATTTTGACATAAATATATAACAATTTCTTTCTGTATTTGTGGCTTACAATAAAGTGATTCCTAATTATTTTCCAGTGTTTTATTTTCTAAATGGAAGGCCTAATGTGATTAAATTTAGCTAGCACGCTGGCCCAGACAGCAGGAAATTCAGGTTCAAGTCCTGGCTGAGAAAGTTACAATTTTTTATTTTATTCCCTTGCATTTATTGTATAAAGTTAATGTGGGATTAAATACCACAACAATTGTTTATTAAGTGATATGGCTATGGCTGATTGTAATTAAGTGAGAAATTAAGCTCTCCAGAGGTCTGTCTAAGGGACTGATGATTTTATTGTTCAAATTTAGCATAGAGATTGTCTTTATATTTACCTTCATTATATTAGTGATTAAAAAATTGAAAATATGCTAACTTTACACACTACTGTATTTCTATAGAAATACTATCTCATGATGAAAAACATGTTTTATTTATTATTGAATTAAAATTTTTAAGAACTTCATATTTCAGAAGTGGGATTTGACCTTAAAATAAAAGAACAAGTTTGGATGTTTTTATCAGACATAAATAATGAAACACACTAGGCTAAATTTTGCCAAAATTTCAAAATAGTCAATATCTTATCAACACTGGCCTACAAAAAATGCAATCCAATTAGAGAAGTTTTCATAAATGAATAATAATTTTAAAATACAATTTTCTTAGCATTTAAATTATTGTCATACTATATTTTTATAAAATCATGGGAGATTGTTAATCAAAATCTAATATGAACTAAAAATTTATTAAAATTCACAGAAATAAATATAAGACATGTAAGTTTAAGTGTAGAAATATGTATAGAAAGTGAGGAAAAGAGAAGGCCAGATTGAAGGGTACATCGGTCAAGAATTTATAATGACCGAATATAAACTAATTATATTTTACTAACGGGAACATAGTTCTTGACTATCCTATTGAAAACTAAGGACTGCAACTGCAGCTTCAAAATCTAGTAAATCACTTAAATATTTAAGCATTAAGTTAATCGAACAAATTGGTTACTCCTACTGTGTAGTAATCCAATGTTAGGAGTATTACAACAATAATAATTTTCTTCTAATACTTAATACAACAGAAACTCCTAGGACAGATTACCAACTTTATCTGTAGATAATAGTATCAGAACTTTTATTCTATAGAAATATATCCTGTTTCCCAAAAAACTTAATCTCATACAACCCATACCTCTTATTACATGAGGACCAAATATAATTTCTTCTTCATAAGATTAAATATAACAAAGATATAGAATTTCTTTAGCATTCTGTTTTCAGAAAATTTTTTTTCTAAAAAGGATCATAAGTACATTTTTTTTTTTATAAAAGAGGCCCACTCTACCCTCATAGTTTTATGCCTAATTGACTTCTGAAATATGTATTTTTTAAAGTAGAGGGAAAATTAAAAATTACATTTAATTCATAAGTTTTACAATTTTTTTTGTAATTGATAATAAAAATATTAACCAATTTTTAATTAGTCACACAAGAAATCTTTCTCTCTTGGTCAATAATATTTTCCAATAGTCTTTAGAAATAAGTTTACATTTGACTTTATTTTAAAAATGCTGATGCATACAAAAGTTTTACATAATTAGAAAAAAAAGGGTACTCCAGGACCCAAGTAGAAATCTGGCCTTATTGTAACTTATAAGTAAAAAACAAACTCAAGATTTGTTTCTTCAAGCGATATATACAATCAAGACACAAGGTATGTTTTCATCATTAGATTTATTAAATGCCAGACAGGGCTTTAAGTATTTAATATTAAGAAATATCCTTCCCTGAAGACAGAAAGTAGTAGTTTGAACTTTGGAAGTACTGAAATTAGAGAGTTATCTTCTTGGCTTATGACCAGAAACCTGGTGAATGATCCAAAAGACACAAGACTATATTTTTCCAACATACATCAATATTACAAAACACAAATTATCTTACCTAACCTTATTGTCTTCTCCAGCTTACAACTTGTGTTCCCTTAACTTATAGGTCATTTAATCCACCCAAACAACTTGCTATCTTCCTTTCAAAAACCATACCCATTCCCGTTCAATTTTCCCAATACGAACACCATCTATTAAAATGTTTTTAGACATGAGTTACACAGTATGTTTGGCTCTCTCTCATACTTTGTTTAAAGAAGTTAATTTATTGAAGACTCCTTGATGGAGACCTAAAATTTAGGGAGAAATGTCTCCCTAAAATGTCAGAAATGCAAAATTTGATTTTATTAAGAGAATAATTGAATGAATCCTGAGCATCTATTCCATGCAGGTTATATATTTTATTCTTATCTGTCCATATATTAATATTAGATATAAGGAAAATGAAACTGAAGTTATTGGAAAGATTAGATTATTTCACAAAACTATTGAAGTAGGTGAGAGGAAAAAATATGAAAATCAGTAAAGATTAACTTATTTATTTATAAAATAAAAAGCAACACATCATAAGCTTTTACAACTTCAGCTTGGTCCTCCTCCAGTGTCTCCTCTTTGCATTATACCTGTAGGAAAATAAAATACATTTAATAAATCAGTAATTAAAAAATTAACAAAACAATAGATTTATTAGCATTAAAATTGAAAGTAATCTTAGTCAAATTTAACATCACTCCTCTTAAGAGTCAATATTATTTGAGGCCATTGGACAGTTAGGTCACAAGTTTGAATTTGCTCCAGACTTTCCTTCTCTCTATCTAGACCTGACATGAGTTCACTCTTCTTTAGCAACTTAAGCATTCCCAAGGTAAGAGTCTTGTACTTATTAAATAGGTTCATTTACTACTACATTTACTTTTACTTTAATATTATTTGCTTCTTTTTTAACAGGTTAATGATTAATTTGTTCTTACTAGCTAAATAGAACAATGAGGGGAAAAGGTAGCTCACTAAGCCTCGCTCCTAGCCAGAAAAGGTAGGGGCATGGAAAGGATTACTTTTTATTTAAATTATTTCCTCAATAAATCATTTTATTAAAAAATTAAGAAAATAAATTAGGGAAAGTATATTTGACATCTATTGAATGCTTTTAATTATTTATTCATGTCACTAATTATTAGAAAAAGTTAAATAATTAATTTGTGACTTTTTATGAACCCTCTCATCTATCTGATTAAAGGTATTGATCAATTAACAATATATGTGGAAATAACCTTAAATACCTAATTTATTTTCTCTACTTCCAAAACAAAGGTTAACCTGTTAACTGTCTGGTTGATAGAGGATCTCTTTGATTGGCAATTTAACCATCCTAATTGTAAGCAGAGTTAAACATTCTCATTGATACATTTTTATCATTTATTAATACACAAAATGAGGAACATACACATTACTAAATTAAATTTCACATTATTATTGCTAAATACTTTCCCTTTTTCATAAACTTTCATGTAAAAACTAGAACTTTGTAACTTGTTCTTCCTAAAACCACATATAATTTTCTAGCTACTCTAGAATGAATATATTTTGGTAAAAATTGTTATAATACATACAATTTTAATTTTAACATATTTAGAAAATACAATTTGATAAGTAAACGGATGATTTATACAGCTTCTTCTATATAGAATCAGCAATGAATTTTTTCATAGAGCTGAATGAATCCCCCCCCCCCC
>KZ807710.1:328055-348852 GCA_000696205.2 Oncopeltus fasciatus | reverse complement strand
TGTGTGTATAACATTTAAAATGAAATTAGAAAAAACAAAAATTATGTAGAATTCAATGTATAAAGATGAAAAAAAATTATTGCACGTAATATGTACAAAATATAATAAACTATATTTAATAAATAAATCTTTACATAGAATCCTTTATGTATGGAATTAATGGGCATTCATAAATTATAAAGAACTAATCACTTCAATAAGATCAATTATTTATGGCTTCAAACATTATTTATAAGTAGAAGAAGTCGGCTGGCGCTGTTACTCAATCACTGTTAGTCATTTCACTCAAGACTAATAACAACGGAACAGTTACTTCCGAACAGATTCCTGACTCATTTTTCAATCCCTTCAACTGATCTTGCCAGCAGTTATCGTTTCTTGCTAACTTCTCTCTTTGCAGTATTTGCACACTAATATATGTCTTATCTTTAGCTTTACTTGGGAGAAAAATCATATTACAATATGAAGATCAACCCCTAAGCGACTAATAATTAAGTGAATTTCGTTCAGTTTCGAACCATTTTAACCCTTCTAAGATCGACACAGAATTCATGTACTGGCAATTTATCCACTTAGTAAAACACATACATTTTGTTTTTACCATTTAAAATATTAAAAAATAAGTAATCAAAATATTTTTTAAAAACAAAAAAACACTCGACATTGAAAGTGTTGAGTTTTCCATCAAAGAAAGATGAATTTCAGATTGTCCATGCATACTTATTTTATTTAATAAGTGACATGATTAAAAATTAATTAATATATTGAATGAAACATATTGACAGCTATCATCATCCAAAAAGACTGACCAACCCCTCATTTCCTCACTCGATTTGTTGACGATCATATCACTTTGCAAAGAATCGTCTTCCGAGAGGCCATTGAATTTCTCACGCAGCGAAGGGCATTTTGTCCACCAACAAGGGGCAGGGATTGTGTCTTTACCGCTGGTGAATATTTGTAAACACAAATGGTTATTCAATAACAATAACCGTTACCTCAGTTATCAGGTTATATTATTCGAACAGTTCTTGTGTCTTAGAATCGGACGGAGAATTCCGTGAAATATGAAATAATCAATATAACTATGTTTTATTATTTATCGATTTTCTTTATTTCTAGCATTTATATAAAGAGGTGCATTAGAAAAATAAATCAATAAAGAAAACAATTTTATTTAATTCAAAGGACTTTAATGTTTCAATCTTATTTATTAATTACAAATGCTTAACAATCTCTTTAGAACATCCTCTAAGATTGTTTATTCCCATTTGAATTTTTCAATAAATAAAAAAATAGTCTCAATTTAATAAGTGTGGGGACTTATATGAGATGGAAAGTTCAAATACAAATGTTCACCAGCTTTCTAGCATTCTTGCTGAGGAATGCGCTTGGCACAGCGCGATGCACTTTTTACTATTTCTTACTGAAATTCAGAAGTCGTCTTAAACAAAAGATGTTGAGGTCTTTCCTAAACAAAAGCGGAGAAATAAGAGTGGAGGACTTAACTGGAAGAGGCCAAGAAAGCAGTCGCATTTAGTTAAGTGCGGCGAAAATAGTAGTACATAGAATACGATCGGAGACATTTTAGCGATTTCAGAAGCTTTATTAGTACTTAAACTGAATATAAATCCACCAATATTATTGGAATAAAACTGAAATGTATTCTGTTAATCACAGCAATATGAAATTTAACTGACGTGAAACCACATCTTCTATTAGAACCAATGCAAGGCGCCCATATATCTCATTCAAATGGATAATTACCTATAAAATTCAAAATGATTATTTATATATGCGTTGGATTAACTTAATAATTTTATTGGCCAGGAACAGTTGCTTACCTGCATCAAAAATTTTATTATGAAAATGTATTTCAGTTCAAAAATTATTAAGAAAAACAATGTTTCTCTAAAATTATATTGAAATTATACAGTTGGAGGTTCATTGGCCGTAGAGTATTATGCTGAAGAAATTAGTCAGGGTTTCGGTCAGGATCAGAAAAATAAAATACTTGCAGAACACCGCTTACACCTGACACAAGACTTCCACTTTAGAGTATAGCCAGCTCCAGTAACGACTACTGGCCTACAATCCCTGTCTCATCATCATCAGTACATTGAAGTCTCACAAAGACTAACCTCAGCACCAGTCCTGATGATGACTTGCAAGTCAAGTCGAAACTTCCGCAAAAATAATATAATTACCCAACAATTGAGGAGTTTATTTTGCGCAGCTCGTTTTGCGCAGTTACACAAACTGACTTGTTTAATGATTTGGGATTGCTGTAGGACAAATGTGCCCAGTTTGCAATGGGAGTGTTGAGAGTTATTTTATCCCATAACAGTATAATTACCGTCATTGGCACTGAGCTAATTGGACATTCTCTTGATTGCTCCGCATGAAGTACGGACAGTTCGCGCTGACGGCAGTACACAGGTCTCATGCAGCACGAGACCCTGAAGATACCCTGAAAGTTCTTCGCAGGGCTGACTTAATTGTATTCCAAGGAATTACTATATAATGTATTTTGTATAATAGTTTATATAGATATTTTAAGAAGAATATAAGACTAAATTTGCATGCTTATAACCTACGTGGGTGTACAGCTTGTATTCTTTACACTTAATATGTACATTTCTCTGGAAAGTTGACAGGAGTTTTTCATCTTGCACGTGAGTACTATACGTATAGCAAACTGCCTGATCACCAAGGGTTAGGATAATAACCCTGGCAAGTATAGATTGATGAACAAGGGTGCCACATTTTTTTTCTTTCATATTTTAAATAATAATAAACTTTGTTATAACCGTCTTTGTTGTGGGGTTATCGTTTCTTGCTAACTTCTCCCTTTGCAGTATTTGCACTCTAATATATATCTTATCTTTAGCTTTACTTGGGAGAAAAATAATTTTACCATATGATGGTCACGACTAATAATTAAGTGAATTTCATTCAGTTTCGAACCATTTTAACCCTTCTAAAATCGACACCGAATTCATGTACTGGCAATTTGTTTTTACCATAAAAAAAAAAAAAAAGTAATCAAAATATTTTTTAAAAACAAAAAAACACTCGACATTGAAAGTGTTGAGTTTTCCATCACAGAAAGACGAATTTCAGATTTTCCATGCATACTTATTTTATTTAATAAGTGACATGATTAAAAATTAATTAATATATTGAATTTTGAATTTAAAACCCAAATCCATGAATGCGTTCATTTGTGGCAGGAAAGGGTGGTGGGAAAACGACGGAAGATATAGACCGAAATTTATGTTCGTGATATTTTCGTTGTTATTAGAGTAACGAAAAAAATTAGTCACATTTCATGAGTAGTGTAACTTTTTAACATTTATATCCTTTATTTTTCCAAAACAATTATTAAGGGAATAAGTTATGAATATAATCACAACGATTGTGTGATCGCCCGACTCTTCCCATTCCCGGTCAGACTAGAGCCAGTCTAGGAAATTCAATTAGTCTTTCATTTTTACTGAAGCATATGTCAAATGAATATCAGTGCGTGAGCGCGCTTTCTATATCACCCACAATCTTCGCTCGAAATATTAATCCAAAATACAGGAAATTGCTACAATGCGAGCCTTAATAAGAAACCTGGAAAACCCCCAGAATCTGGGGTTCATGTCCAATCAAAATAAGACGAGTTGTCCGTACCCACAAGTCCTCCATTTAGAAACTTATCTTTGGAAATAACCTCTTTAAAACCCAGCTCACTGCCAAATGAGCAATATTAAGAACCATTTATAAAAGGTATAATTTATAAAATGTTTTATAATATTTATTTATTATAATAAAAATGTCCCGCTTGGTTAACAATACTCAAGATATACAAACATTTAGTTTTACATATATGATTATGAATGATGTGTGTCTATGCCACAGATGGGCATCAGAACTCTAAGTTTGAAATAAGTTCTCTTATCTATGATTTCCCGCCATTTTCCTGCTCCTGACAGTACTGAGTACCCTTGTTGTCCGCATCGCAGCGCCACTCACCACACTCCCCTCCAATCTGACCTATAGGTTATACTTCCTTACTAATATCCAGCTCCACATTTCTAGTAAGTATATTAAGAGCAAGTCACCTCTGTGTATTCAATAAAAATATTTTGGGAACACCGACTTTAAAGCAGTTTTCAAATTTCAAAGAAAAAATCTTCTGAACCATCTCTTCTAAAGATAAGCTTCGGAGAAAAAAAAAAAAAAATGTGAAAACTCTTTTATGGTAACCAATGCCCCATCAAAAATACACGTCGCACACAAACACATAAATACATATAGCATGTTGAACATATTCCCAAATTAGAACAAGTATTAAAAAAAAAAAAAATTTCTAAACATAAGCAGTTTTTCATAGTACTTTAAAAGAGTTTGTTTTACTGGTCGGTTTCATTTTAATATATTTTTTTTTATTCCAGTTGCTAAACATAAAAAATAATGGTCCTATAAACATTAATTTGTATTGTCAATTTGCCTTAATAATTAATTATGGATTTAGAGATTTAGCTGAAATTCGAATTTATCTTATAGATAAATAAGGACTAGTAAGCTGTCCAATTACCATCGTTAATACCGGTTCTACATAATACACATATATTCGTAAGTTCCAATTAACAGTAATAGCAATCTTCCACTAGCCCCGATCATCAACTATCTGATAAATAAATAGTCATATAGATAATTCTTCTTTCTCAGACACGCAGCAGTTAAGTAAAGAAGACAGATTTACCATTTTTCATTTAGGGGGTGTAATTGAGGCTATACAAACTACAAAATGGTTTTGAAAGCCCTAAAGAACAATGAAGACAAAACTAATGCCACTGAGGATGGAATTAGGCCGATCTGAAGGAGAGTAATAGAGAAGGCAATTATACTTCATTTTCAATGTTTTTCTTATCGTATAATTTTTTTTTAAAATGTTGATCAGCATAAATCATAGAAAATTCAATTTCACAGCTAGTCTGTTTTACAATGTTTTTCATTTAATTATTAATAAGAAACTATAAATAAGATATTGTCAATTACTCAATTTACTCTCACTGTAACTATCCCCCTCTCCCATTCAATAAAATAAAAAAAAATCATATTCGTTGGATTCCTACGTTCTAAGGCATAACAAGATTTAATTGAGCAAGAATTATCTTTAGGAGGGTGTGGAGTGTCGGCTTTGCCTTAATTAAGAAGTTCCAATAAGTGAAGTTCTTCAAAATAAGTGTTGCTGGTTAGTATTTATGTAAATTTTTCTTATTAAATTGTCTTATGGGAACTTTTGTAAATTAAATCTTTATGACTCGAGGGGGTGAATATTAGAGAATTAAATCAAAATGTGTATCTACGGGTTTAATATTTCTCTATTCATTTTGTTCTTCTAGGATTTCATGAGTAATTGTTTAGATCGCACCTTTATGGCTCAGGTGGTGTAATTATAGCGAATATCTTTTATATATATANCAAACATCGTAAGAATCCAGTCCTTTCAGTCCAAAACCCTGGGAATAATTGCATATGCTCTCTATTACGTATCCAATTCTACCCTTCAACACGATCTTAATATTCATTTGGTTCAAGACCTAATTTCTTCCCGCTTCATCCCTTTCCACAGTAAACTGCCATACCATCCTAATCCACTAGTATAGACCATGTCTTCCAACCCCTACAAACTTCCCCGTCGACACGAACGAATATGGCCCCGTGACCTCCTGGGGACATAGTCTGTAAATAATTTGAGAGTGTTGTCATTGGTCACCTTCTCTCCTCATGTGATTGTCATTGAATGTCATTTTTACTTCATTGTGATAAAATTACAAAATGTTTTTATTTAACACAATGTAATAAATAAATAAAAGTTAAAAAAAAAATAAATAGAATGAAACATCTTTATGGTTTTGTGGAGCAGCAAATTTGTCTTCATGAAATCTGTTGCGATGAGCGAATTTCTTCAAAATATGCGTTGATGGTTTATGTACATTTTTCTTATTGTGTGTGAAGTCCTTCAAACAAAAGTGTTGCTGTTTAGTATTTTTCTATATTATGTCTTATTATATTGTCTTATATGGACTTTCGGATATTACACCTTTGTGACTCAGGGGGGGGGGGGAGACCCAAAGAAATATGTATTGAGGGTTTAGTAATTTGGGATTTTTTTTGGTTATATAAGATCTCATGGAAAATCACGACTAAAGTCGTGACTAAAGAATCTCAGGGATCACACTTTTATGACTAAAGTGGTGGCAAAGTAGCGATATTCATGAGAATATGTGTTGCTGGTATAGTATTCTCAGAGAATTTTTTGTGTTATATATTCCAAATGTAATTTTGTAATTAGTGGGTGCATGTAATTGCATGGTTCAGAAGGTGCTTGAAGTAGCGAATTTCAACAAAAATTTAGAATGAGGGTTTAATATTTCGGTTGTATTAATGTTTTATATGGTCTTTATGTAATATGGTACTTGACCTATGTTTGATCCTGGAAGCTGTATCTCTTTTTCTGTCAGATAGGTCGCTCATCGGTCGCTTAACGTCACCAGCAATGAGGTAGGCATAGAGGTTTGGAGGGAAACCATGGGCGCCGCCACTTACCCGTTACTGAACGCCAAAACCGCCATCCTTGTATTTGGATATTATCAGTTTTTTTAGTTTTAGCATTTTTATTCTACTATTTTTATTGTATACGATACAGTGCTACGAATTACCCATGGTGTGGTTTTAGTGAGAAATAAAAAAAATCAAGAAAGGAAAGCAATCATCAATCTTTCCAAAATATATTTGAAATGTTGTCAGAGAAAAATAAGTGACGGAGGGATAGCAAGGTTAGAGTGATAGCGGCTGTTACTTAAGTAATGTTTCTTATCAGGATATTGAAAGGAGAGGTCACTTTCACAGAATTGCCTTAGTGCTGTTATCAGGCTGTTGGTTAGAGACATGAAGAACCAAGGGACTGTTTCTTGTTCTTCGTTCCCTTCGCCCCACTCAACCCTCAATTCCTTACGCCACAGTTAGTTCATTTGTACGACTCGTCTTTAAGACCATGAGCCAGTCCTTCCTTCGAGTCTAGTGATAGCACTCCACACCAGACTGTAAGTGTAATCTGATATAACTACTCCCTACAGATCTTACTACCTATCTTTATGTTTTTTTAAATTTTATTTAACATAGATTACTGGTTCTCTGTGAGAAATAACTCTTTGGAAGTGACCTCAAGCAGTTGAATCAAATTGGAGTAAGTTCAACGCTCAAGACTTAAATTAATTTATTAATTATCTTAAATAAAAGAAAAAATTATAGTTAAATTAGTTTTTTTTTTTTTTTTCTNTTTTTTTTTTTACATTTTCATACAGGATTGGGAAGGGTCTTTAACTGTCCTAATACGATAGTAATAACAAATTCTATCGTTTTCAGTCAAACGAGTGGCTAACACCTGAAGCTTTATAATATAATTAGATAGGTACTAAAGTTAATGTTTTTTAATGTGAGAAAAGTTATTCCGCAAGTAATTGGTTTACAATGCTTTCTCCATTGCAAAGATCAATGAGGCATAACTGAGTGTTTAATGACAGCTATAATCCCGATTTGGTCTCCGACATGTTTTTTTTTTTTTTAAACCTTTACCTCTTTCCCCTTCCTTTTTCAATAACTTAATCAGATTGGCGTTAAATCTGCAAACAAGACTAGCTTTTCTTATTCCTGGCATTTCCCGAATGAGGAGGGCTATTGGAAATCCGAAGGGTCGGGCACCAGCAGGGCTATGTAGATTTAGCGAGGGAGAAGGCGATAAGACTCTGACGGAAAGCTAAAGTTCGAGGTAGGGCTGAGATAAAATAAAAAACATTGCGCGGAGTGTCGGTCTGCGGCGGGCGAAGGCTTCGACACGAGGTGAGGTGCACGCCATCATCGCTAGACTGAGGTCTAGAGGGAACTTGCTGCAGCACTTCCAGCATTCTTCTTCCAAAGAGGCTTGTAAGGCCTCTGACAGCTGGAGTATCCGTTAGTGCACTCCCTCGCTTCTAAAGTATTACCTCTTCTGACTCCGATGCTACTGAGACCACATGTCAAACAAAGCGCACTAGGAAGAGAGAGTTGTGTTCAGTTTAGAAAAGGAAAAAAAGACAATTATTGGCATCATGTTTTATCATTGTAATTAGCTTATCGAAATCTAATGTGGCTAATAATACATCAATGGTATGGAAGGGCGTAATAATCTAAGGGTTGATCGCCCCTAAACCCGATCCTACCTACTCAAGCAATAGTTATACTGAAGGGCGTAATAATCTAAGGGTTGATCGCCCCTAAACCCGATCCTACCTACCTACATCAATGGTTGAAATCGTGAGAGTGATTTTTTTTAAAATCTGGAGATTTTTATCCTATATACGTACCATAAGTTTAAAAAAAAATTAATTAAATCTTGATTAATAATAGTGTGGTGTAAGGGCGCCATGGTAGCTCATGGTATAAGTTCGGATCTAACAATCCTGGCGCTGCGGGTTCAAATACCGCCCAGGGCAATATTTTTCTTATTAGTAAAAGTTTGTCCTGAGCCATGGGTGTTTGAAATAGGATTGAAACCAGTAGATAGCTCCCTCCCTCCAAGCCCCTAATTGGTTGAATAGGGGGCTAACACGAAACTAAGCAAATTTCTCAGCTTGTATTTGATAGATATTTTTGTTTGAACTATACATGCCGTGCAATTTACAACACTTATAATATATTATTTTTATCAATTAAACTGTTTTGTTATATTGATTTATACTATATATTCTGCCCAACGCGCGCGCAAAAAAAAAAAAAAGTTTTAAAGCGCATTTAAATTTTCAAGAAAACCCCCACTCCTATTCGTTCAGTTTAGCAGCGGAAATAAAGTCTTCCATTCTGCATTTACACTCACTCTAAACTAACTGCGGTTTCTAGGCCATGAAATTAAGGATGACGGTTCAGGTAAACCCATGTTTCTAATTTTAGCAGATTTTCTCCAGAGAAATCAAGTTATTAATGTTGAAGCAACATTAAAAAATTTCAACGAATTAGAGAAGTTCAAAATAAATTCCGTCAAAATTTAATTATTAATCTACTTCTAAAATAATATAATTAAATTTAGTATTAATATTTATTTTTTCAAAACGTTCGACGAGTTCCACAATGGCTGAAAAATTAGTCAAGAGTAGGGAGGGGAAGGAGTTAGTAGGGGGCAAATATTTAAAATGTAAATATCTTCTTTGTTATTTAAGTATAGGAAAACAAAAACGATGTGTAAAGTGTAATTTTCTAGCATTTATATTCTACAAAGGTTTCCGAAAAAAAAAAACGCATATTAAGAAAGATACTTGGGGCGCCAGTATAGCTCAGGGGATCCGTACAGGTCTCGCAATCCTGACGCCGCGGGTTCAAATCCCGCCCAGGGCAATCTTTTATTTATAAATAGAAGCTTGTCCTGAGCCATGGGTGTTTAGAATGTGGTGGCAACCTGTAGATAGCCCCTCCCTCCAATGACCCTAAGTGGTTGCAAGGGAGGCTAATACACCAAAATAAAAAAAAGAAAAAGAAAAAGAAAGATATTTAATTCCGAGTGCTGGGTGGGCCCACTTTTTGAAACATAGAATCTTAATACGGTATTTAGACTTTTCGGTGCAAGCCCTGAAAGGATTCGTTTTGGTTGAAATTGAATGCGAAAAGGGGGTTTTAGAGAGAGACTTAAATATGTAACCGTAATATCTTCATTATTACGAATGAGTGACGAAAAAGTTTGTAGAATGATATTTCCTAACGAGGTTCACTCGCATGCATACAAATGAACGTTTGTCAAAAAAGAAATTAAAGATTTTCACTACAATGGGTGAGATTTCCCCACTCTTTCTTCCCGGTGAGTCTGGAGTAAAGCGCTTACCTTTTCGATCATTGTACTTACCGGTATTTAAATTAAATTTCGCCATTCACATTTAGGTTTTAAATTGATATTTAATGAAAGATAGAAAATATGCTAGATTACACAGCTCCTGCGTGCGCGCGATGGACTATGTCACAGTTGCCCAGTGGCCTGGGTAGTTTTCCCCTAAGCTAAAAGTTCTCTAGTTTACTTAAAGTCTACAGATATATTTTGTCTTTCTATACTTCTGTTTGACCCAGAAGATTCCTGGTGTTCTCATGGGAACCATTGGAGCCAGCCCGCTTTATCATTTCACTAAATTGTTCTTGTCAGGCATTGAGATTTCATTTTTACTTTCAAAACTGAAAATCTTTAAAGTTATTAATAGTAATAGAATATTCTCATAACTTACGTCTATCCCGTGAGTCAGAAATTTTATGAAAAAGAAACATAAAATTCTCAAAAGCATTGATCATGAGGTCAAATTTGTCAGAGATTTAATTAATAGGGATATATGTCCTCTAATTTATACATCTTAAATAACTGTCGTGATTAATTTTTGTTGGCAATTAAATTGTTCCTAATTCTGTTGGAAACTTAATTCGTTAGTTATTTTCTTGTTAAAGGAATTTCACGAAATTTTCAAAGTAATTCCCTGTTAGTCATGTCCCGGCATTGGAGTACTTCCGAATTAGGGTGAGATTTGTTGGTCAGTCCGCCATGACACTTCGCCCGAACTCCCCTCGGATGGGAGTTTCGCGTGACTCCTCCTCGATTTGTGTACAAGAACATCAAGGTCAGAAACTCATCGCAAGAAGAAGGCTCGAATCTTGGCACTTTCTTATACACCGACAATATTTGGGGGGGGGGGGGAAGTAAATATTACCATTTCAAGTGCCTTTGGCAAGCGTTCGAGGGAACGTAGACTCAGGGGAAGGGCGTATCTGTACACAGGACCTGGCGTCTTCTCTGATAGACAGGTAACCTATGTCACGATACCGGTCAAGGTGAAGACTGATGGTCACGTATCCTATGTCAGGTCACGAAGCATCAGCGAACACTGGATGGTGAGATTTAACAAAGAAAAACTCGTGTAAATTAAAAAGGGCTCTTCTCGCAATCCGGGGAGGGTAGTGACTGAAATGTGGAGGGGAGGGGGGATATTAAAAAATTACCGTTTTAATAAAATACAAGATTTCAAAGGACTATAAAATTTGTAATTCCATCAAATACTTACCAATACTAAATAATCCCCTTATAGTATTCCCGAAGCATGTTATATTCGACATTTTCAAAGAAAGCCTCAGTTTAGTTATACTTTCCATGGTGAAGGTGAATAAAAACAGTATGCTGTAGTTTAAATTGACGCTTAAAATTGCTATACGATACAGAACCAATGGTAGACCCCTGGACCTGCATTTGTATAGTGTGATAATAGTTATATATATTTGTCTGTACGAGCTATTGCGTCCACTATTTTAAAAGCAATGAAACCAGAATCGATATGTAGACTGGATCAGTTCGTTTGTACTCAGAAATGGAGGGAAGGAGGTTTAGGGGATTACCAAAATTAAAAATTTTATTAATTTCGTTATTAGTACTGTTTGGGGGAAAATGTATACAACAAAATAGATGTAAAATTTAATTTTGTAATATTTTTATTCTATATAATTTGAGTAAAACCTAAATTAAGAAGTATAAATATATAAAAGAACCAAAAGAATTCCTTTTTAATATATAACGCTTATTGAGGAAGAAATTTACGAGTGTAACTAAGATGAGAGCCACTTCCACGCTACCCTCCCTTGTTTTATGCTCACCGTTCTCTGTCGCTTATAAATTCTCTAACTTTTCTGTTTAATACATGCATGTTTATAGAAACATGGGAAATGGGGTTAATGAACAAAACGCATTAGAAAAAAATAAATAAAAAATAAACATGGGAAATCTGCATAGATTATGCAGCTTCTACACTTTTTTATTTGATTCATAACTTACCCCTATTTTGGGCGTAATAACCTAGATGTTTATCGCCTAAACAAAAAAGCATGTCTATTTATCTATCACCTATTCGAGTAAAATTTAGTTGAGTAATGTGTTACAGGTTAGGAACTCTTATCATTTGTTTCCATATTTCCTGATTGGAATCTATATAGTTTAAATACTAAATTTAGTTTAAAATCCCTTTTAACGAAATGCCTTTGTACAGAGCGAATTTACTTGTGAAATATGTTGCGGGATTATTTGTTATTTAAACTTTTTTGTATATTCCTATTTTGAATTTGATTTCCTTATAAAAAAAAAAAAAAAAAAGGTATGCCATGGAGTGAATTCCTTTGAATAATATAATGTATGTTTAGTATTATTAGTTTTTTAAAATTTCATTGAGGACCCTTTATGTAACTTAATTGGTAAGCCCATAATAGCGAAACAGGGAAAATATGAAGCAGGTTTAGAAATTTGTATTTTATTTTTCACTTTTTTGCATCAATGAGATTATTGATGGTTAACTCCTTATGACAAAAAGAGTATGTCAAGGGATTAAGTTGACAAATGTATTGCTGGTTTAGCATTTTCAATTTTTTTTTTACATGAAATTATTTGGGAAAGCCATTATGAAGAAAGGGTGCCAAACAGTAATTTTACTGAGAAATGTAATGCAGGTTTAATATTTTTACATAAAAATAAATAAAATTCTTTAGATTACATTCTTAAAATTTTCTTTAAATTTTTCAATGAATAATATTGAAAGTACATAATAATTTCTATTTAATATGCATGAATAGTAATAATATTTTGAAACTTTTTATTTTGGATTTAAATTCTGGATTCTATGTCTATGGAAACTTAAAATATGGAAAGTTGTGTAGAGACTTGGACTTTATAAGTCTACAGTAATAGTTGTTTTTTTTAAAAGAAAATAAACTAAAAGTAGTCAGAAGGCCGGGCTAAGTTATACTGACGGTACGAAATGGATAACTGTTTCGACGTTGTCGTGTCTTCTATTTTTCCTGAAGTGCTACACAGATTAGCCGGTAACTAATTACTGAAAACCTTTTTAATTAATTAGGGGTTCGAAGTGGGGAAGTCCTACAACTTACCGCCCTATCCTTGGTCAACCTTTCATTCGTTGTAATTTGAAAATTGAAGACTAATAGAGAGAAACAGTAATACCGCAGGTCATGGCTTCAGGCCATGAAGGGGAGCCACTCAACTCCATT
Source organism: Oncopeltus fasciatus (assembly GCA_000696205.2). Taxonomy (NCBI): domain Eukaryota; kingdom Metazoa; phylum Arthropoda; class Insecta; order Hemiptera; family Lygaeidae; genus Oncopeltus; species Oncopeltus fasciatus. The sequence continues at coordinate 335,748 of KZ807710.1, read as the reverse complement.
TTAAAATATCTTTCTTATTTTGTGACGTATATTAAAAAAAATTAAAAGCACAAATTAGAAGATCCCTTATAGACACTGACAGAAACACATCTAGGTGCTCCCCAACCGATTTCATGTTAATCTTACATGGGGAACAGAAAAATGTTCTAAAGTTATTTTCGGAAAATGAAGACCTCATAGAGCTCAGACGTTCCGCGAATGCATGCGGCTGCGATTTCCCACTTTACTGAAACTAAGCTGCGTCGAGATACAGAGGGCGATAAGATTTCTAACGAGGGCACTAACGATTTTCACACTCCTTCCTCTCTGGCTGAGGTGGCTAACCTTACCGCCAGTAACCTCACTTCCAGATGTAAATATTGACTTGGTGGCAACAGGCCTCACGAATAGCTCCTACCTTTCACTACCTTCCCATTTATTTGTATATTTTATTTGAATTTTACTGAGGGCACTTCATTAAACTCATTTAAAGCAGAATTGTTGAGACTTGAAGTCAGCAATCATGCAATCTGTGTATTTATACTTCATCAGTTTCTGTACTTAAAATAACTAAAACTGAGAAAGTTGAACAAGAAAACTTATTTTGTAACAATTTATATAGTATTTGGTTCCTAAAATATAATGGGTACATTTTATTTTTCGCTTGCAATATTTTATACGCTCGTTAGCTTTCGATTCATACCTCATGGAATGACGTAGATAAATGTTAAAGAAAATATAAGGAAGAGATGTAGAAATAAACTGGTTTTTTTTTCTTGTTTTTTTTTTTTTTGTAAACCGAAAGATTTCTTCATAAGCAAAACCAGGTTAGTATATAGATCTATCTGATTATTATTTGTCAAAAATGTAAAACTTTAGGGAATAGAAATTGGACATTGTAGTTATAATCATTATTATATCTCTGGATAAGCGTATTAATCAAAAATGGTAAAGAACATGAATGAGGAAAAAAGTTTAAATTTATAAAATCATTTTGGTCTTATGACAATGTGTACAGTTTTTTCCAACACAAAATAGAAACTATGAAAGAAAATAACAATATTATAAATTATGGTCTTTCTCTCAACTGATTTCAACCAAAAATTAATTAATTCAAATGCTTATTGATTGAACTTATTCAACAATAAAGAGTCTAAATATCAGTTTCTACATATTATATTTTTTTTAAAAATCGAAAAAACAGTTTAAAATAATTTCCTTAATAAGCAAATTTATTTGAGAGTGGTGTCACTGGTCACCTCTCCTCATGTGACTTTCATTAATGTCATTTTTTTTTACTGATCATTGAAATCAAATTACAAAATATTTTTATTTATTTTTAACAGAGTGTAATATGTAAATAAAGGTTATAAAATAAATATGCAAGATTCGTAAAAAGGTTGTAATATAAAATTTTTAAGAAATCAAATTTTGCACTTATAACTAGTTCCGAATGTCTAAAAGTAAGGAATAGTTATTAAATTTTCTAGTTAAGTTGGGGAACTAAACCTAGTATTTCTCACCAATGATTTCAGCCATTACTGAATTTATCTAACATTTGATGAAATTACATACACGCATACGCGCACACAGACACGCACGCACGCACGCACGCACACACACACACACACACACACACACACACACACACACACACACACACACACACACACACACACACACACACACACACACACACACACACACACACACACACACACACACACACACACACACACACACACACACACACACACACACACACACACACACACACACACACACACACACACACACACACACACACACACACACACACACACACACACACACACACACACACACACACACACACACACACACACACACACACACACACACACACACACACACACACACACACACACACACACACACACACACACACACACACACACACACACACACACACACACACACACACACACACACACACACACACACACACACACACACACACACACACACACACACACACACACACACACACACACACACACACACACACACACACACACACACACACACACACACACACACACACACACACACACACACACACACACACACACACACACACACACACACACACACACACACACACACACACACACACACACACACACACACACACACACACACACACACACACACACACACACACACACACACACACACACACACACACACACACACACACACACACACACACACACACACACACACACACACACACACACACACACACACACACACACACACACACACACACACACACACACACACACACACACACACACACACACACACACACACACACACACACACACACACACACACACACACACACACACACACACACACACACACACACACACACACACACACACACACACACACACACACACACACACACACACACACACACACACACACACTTGTATATAATTACATTACCTATAATCCCGCCTGAATCAACAATAACCTTCTCTCTGCAGGATAACCGTTGGAGATACGGTTATAGAATAAAAAAAAATGTAAAGCCTAATTTTATTACGAAATACCACAAATCCCATGTGTTCACTAGCATGATGTTGTTATTATGTTTATGCTATCTTATATTACTATATTTCGTCAAAAGTACCACTAATCTCAAGTGTAACCGCTAGGCTTGCAGAGCAATTTTGAACATTTAATTCTTAATTTGACCGCAGTAGTTCATGGGCCACTCTTATTTGAAAATACGGTCTTTGAGAAGAATGAGTGGATACCGAAATTGACAAATAAATCATAACATCTACTTTCGAACAGATATACGTATGGCCTGTGTGGAAGATTTTTAATATTTGGTTTTCTGATTCTGCCTGTGATGAATGATTTTTGTTTTTCAATACGATTACAATACTTCAGTACAAGATAACCTGCTACAATCAGTAGACTGTCAGTTTCATTTTCTGGTTTTTGTCCACAAAGAGAATTGGAGTAATTTTCATTGAAGAGCTGTTTACTAACCTCCCATTCAACCATGTTCTCCAAGCCCTGGACTCGAACCCGGTTCCCTGAGGAACCCAAACAGACCCTTTCGGCTAACCCGATGCTCTAGGTGTTTTTCTGCTATTTACACCCCCCGATCCCATGTAGCTTATAAGATGTACCCACAAATATGTGTGTCCTCGCCTCAACTGTGCCCACATTGTGTGCTAGTTTTAAAGTTCTACATTCATTGCATTGTAAATAGTCCTTTTCCTTTTTGTTCATTCTTTGTTTTATTTTATTTTATTTTATTTTTAAGGCCGATTACACGATTACACAAGAGAGTGGGTGTCACGTTTTTGGGTATAACACTACTGACCTTGATTTTAAACCCTCAATTATTTAACGTGGTTTTGTAGGATAGTTGATTCTTCTTCAGACTTCCTTTTAGATTTGGGAGGATTACAGATTTTCTTGGAAATTTGTGTTTTTAATCGGTCAAACGATGCAATAATGTAAAATTAGCAATAGCCGTACATGAGGGACAAAAAAATTGGCACTTGGACGCTTGTGTCAAGGATGAACTTTCCAGGACAAATCCTGGATTGCGAGAAGGAGAAAGTAACATGTGAGCGACTCGTTATTTCTGGATAATTCCTATAAACCCATAAATGCCTTTGTCCATCTAGAATGGATGTGTTGAGCAGAGTAAGGATTGCCTCGGCCATCGACAGCCGCCAAGAAGACTGCGAACAAAGAGCAACTCTCGTTTTCATTGGAAGATGTCGGGAAGCAGGGATTGCATCGGTCGGCCAACACGGACACGCACTCCGGAGGCAGCCGCACAGAACGACCGAGCTTTCTACAGCTACATTGCTCCAAACAGCATGCTCGAGTCGCATTATGCAGCAAACCATTCCACACTCTCTCTTTCTGTGCGATGCTCTTCATAGAGATATGACTCCCATGTAGGACCGCAAAGAAGAGAGAGTGTTTTCCATAATAAGTTATCAATGACGGCTCTCTGGCCACCAACTTCAAATAAGCTACTAGACAGTTCAAAAATGACAAATTTATTTTTAAAAAAAAAATATATATATATATATATATACATCTCAAATCGTGGGCAGAATCAGCCTGGTGCGATCTTGACACAGCTAAACAGTAACTCCTTAACAACTCCACACATAACAATTTATACATATAACAAACACAACAACAATAACCATTATACCTAAACATATATAACAATGGTACCTTTACCTGAATTCTGAAAATAGAACGACTCGATAAAAATATTTCCGCAGATATTTCTATCGAGTCATTCTAAATAAACTTTGCCTTCGAAGAGTTCTTGCTTAAAGATAGAGAACACATGAATGTGCAAGTGAAGATGGTGGTTACTAAGAGTGGAAGATAAAGCCTTGTCTCTCTGCGGAGTTTCACTGTTTCTACAAAGTGCTTGATATTGACTGGGGAGCTCTCTCTTGTATAGACGATGAGAATAGCCTACATTTCATCAGAGTCATCATCAGGACAAGATAAGAGATGCTCAGCCCGAACTGCAAGTCTTTGGTGAAAGCATCAACTGATCTCTCATGCAATCTGAGGACACATTTCACTTCCTGCTGTTTGTCCAATCCTGGCCGAGTTCCTGCTATGTGGAGCGATGGACTACTGCAAGTGTGCAAATGGCAGTGGTTTTAAATTTTACTTTAGAACAACAATAACCATTACAATTAACTATGAATAACAACTGCACCTATTTCTCGCTATACCTTACCTTGCGAATGGGGAACGAGAATTAATCCAAATCTTCATTGGACTTGGATTCTAATCTTCATGTCTCGAGTTGGTGGAGAGCGTTCCAAGTCAATCACTCCTCGTGAACTGTACTAGCGGATGATAGATCTATTCGCACACCAAAGGGGCTATACTAATACAAACTTTTCCTGAAGATTCTCTAATGAAATAAAATTTAAAGTAGAGAGAGAGGATATCTAGAAGAAACCACACAATTGGCAACGCAGCAGATACTCGAGACCTCAACGTAAAGTAAAAATGGATCCCATCTGCTTCGAACAACTATATTTGCAGTACCTGTCTCTGAGAAACTTAACGACTGGATGATAATAAAGATTTACCTCACTTAAAGGGGCTTTCAGAATTCATAATAAAAATCTTATTCGTGAATTTATAAGCGGTTTTTGAAGCGAACAATCTGTAGGAGGTAAAAAAACGTTATTGATTATTTCATTGACTTGAATTTTCTTCTTCGATGACTGTGACTACAGTATGACTGTAAATACTGTTACTGTATTTATTTTCCCGTACGTTTATTTATTTTTATTTAGTGGTTTTTTTCAACTACCGAAATAATAGCAGTTTTTCATTCAAAGTATTTAGTTAATACAACTTTTTAATAATAAAGTCTTTGAAAATTTCCTTTAGCGACACCAAACTGGTTTGACTATATAAATATAATGAGAGTACTTTCAGTTATAACACTTTTTTTTTATTATTGATACGAATAAGTTATGTTTTTCACTTATTTCACATAGTAATTTTTGCAAAGTCTAATAGTAATGATATGCTAAAGATTGAATTTGAAAGTCATTGTTTAACAGCCTCTAAAAGGTCGGAAAGGGTCGAAAGGTTGTTTTCCTCAATTACAGACTCCATCGCAGACACCATTTCCTCGGCATCCTAAGACCTGAGATATTGCAAATAATTGAATAAAGAAGGATATTTCTATGATCCCCTATTGCCGGGTATTGCAAGTGCGCCCGCCACACTGAGCATTGTACTCGATGTAATCGAATGCCCACAAGCCTACCACAGATTAATTTCATTTTTCCCCACCTCTACTAAGCCCGGAAATGATTCTGGGTGATTCAGTTCAGGGCCTCTCTTGGTGGTGTATGGACATCCCAGCATCCATTGAGGAAGGACTTATCGAGAAAGTAAAATCCCGGGGTTCGATACAGGCTGCGTGATGGGCAATGTGGCTCCTATCTGGAGATCTTGCACGAGACCATCGATCCAAGAGCTTCTTAAGACCGGCCCTCGGACAGCCTTCCTGTCCGCATGTAGGCCAGCCAGGGGGCGGTCACTCCTTCCCCAGCGCCGTCTTAAGGGTAGGTCGGCTAAAGAAGTTGAGGTCACTGACCCACACATGGCCTATTTCTGCATCTTTTTCCGTTATTATAATTCCCTCACACAAGGGGATGGGGCTATGTAAATAACTGTTACTTATAGTTTGACTGCTTTCTTATTAAAGTAATTTTTGTGTGCAGATGCACACAAGATGAAAAGGAGTTCCTCAAATTCGGTACGGTCCCTTCTCTCCAGAGAATGAAGGAAAATGGTGATGCTAACTGGAGCAGGGCTTATTGCTAGAGTATCCAGAAATTTCTGAGTTATCCTGCCTTGGAGAGGCTTCACATCAAAATGTTAGTCATTTTAGGGCCGCCATAGTTTCACTAAACCTGTTTCGCATACAGATACATTAAGGGTGTATTGGATTTACAGAGGATCCCGAACGAGACTAGGAGATCCGATTAAGAAAATAGAAACAAATATTGAGTTTCCATGAAATACTCGTATTCAATCATCTACATTGATAAATTGAAAATGGACATTTAAGAACATAATCCAAATGCAGAATGTTTTTCGGTATTGAAAAACTACTTTAGCGGCAAGGTTCGATAAGTGTATTTCGGAAAAGATTGAACTGCGCCAGGAGTAACGACTGAAATGTCTGAAGATAGAAGGAAGTTTGAGGAATAACTTCCAGGTCCCTTGAGTGTCCCTCAAGATGGTGGGAGGTACTACAAACACACAAGGTCCTCTAGACCACAATAAGTTTTATTCAGTTGTTCACGTAGGCTTCGTCGGTCGTCAGATGTATTTACCATTTCATCTTCCGGGTTAAAATTGAATTTAATTTAAAAATCAATTAAATTACTTAATCGCCATATTATCCTAATCTTCTCATTTAAAAAATATATACTATTAAGGCGATTATTTTTTACATTTGACCCCAAGAATATTGGCTGGATTTTATTTAAATTAAATTACTTATTCTTCATAATATCTCAATCTTATCATTTTAAGAATATATATTGTTAAAAAGATTATTTTTGACCTTGTCAACTGTAAATCAGAGGGTGTGCCAAGTAGTGAATTTAATAAAATGCGCATTGCGGTTTCACTATTTTAACTTTGTTTTATACACTTAGATACCTTTTAAAACACATGCAAGTGACTAAGAGCGGTGATAGCTGAAATGGAAGATGAAATGGTAAATACATCTGACGACCGACGAAGCCTACGTGAACATCTAACCAACCTGTACGGGGAGGATGTTGTTCGGAGAATGAAGAGAATTGACAAATTCAGATCGAAGAAAATGAGACTCCTGGCACAACTAGCATTTCTTAAGAGATGCAGAGACCATGACGTACTACCCACGTGTTCTAAAGTGACAAAAAAAGGATGTAGTCAACGCATGCAGAACATATTGGCAAGATCCTCAAAGATGATACTCAAGGCGCAGATAAACGACACTCGATCCGAACTTGCTTCGATTGAGAAGAAACTCTTTTATGACCACTCTATGCTTTCAAATCTTGTTTCAAAGGAAGACTGGGACAAGATAGACCGTCTCACCTGGGAAGCAGCTCAACGGGACTTCCTCAAT
>KZ807710.1:269680-292763 GCA_000696205.2 Oncopeltus fasciatus | reverse complement strand
TCAAGATGTGACGTTATAATATATATATATATATATATATATATATATATATATATATACATTATTCTTTCATTTCGTGCTCTAAACCATACGTATGACATTTTGGTTGCATGGTTTACTAATCGACCACCATTAAATATAGCTTTAAATATTTTAAAATGGAAGAGACAAATTTTAATTGTTAATAACAATAGGATCTTCTTAATAAGCAAATTCATTATTCTTTTAAAATAAAATTATGTATATAAATGTTGCAAAAGAAATGTAGCATGTAAGTCATTAATAGTGAAGGCAGTGGATGCAGAAACACATATGAAAGAGGAAGGTACGTGATAAGCTGATAAGCAGACTGACCTGAAAGACACAGAGTTCCTGGCGTTGACCTCGTAGTCAGGAGGACCTGTGATTGTGCCCGCCACTTCCCTACTGTCTTCCGCAGGGATGAGATCTGGCTGGCCTGTGACCGCCGTCTCGGTCCTGATGCTCTCCCGTAAGATCTCGTCCAGGTCCTCGTCCAGAGTCGCGCTGCCGATGACCTCCACGGCTCCGTCCGCACCACTCTGGTGGATGATGATCTTGTTCTGTACCGACCCGTTCTGCAGGTGACCGTTCGCCACCTTCGCTCCTTCGTTCCGCATCAGCTCTTCTTCCGTCGCCCTCGCCCGCGGCGTCTCTCTGATGGAGGGTCGCGTTTCCGCTTTGACCGGCTCCACCTCTGCGGTAGTCGAAACCGTCAGCAATTCCGACACGGACTGGGCGTCCGGGGACGTGTGGACGCCGGTCACCGCGTTGACGGCAGCGGTGACTCTGCTGTTGGTTTCTGGAAGAACGTCTAACTTGTCTACTTCCTTGAGGGTAGGAGGCGCTGTCTCCGGCAAATTCTCGGTAGGGACATTTTCTACAATTATGAGCGGTTCATTCGGCTCCATTACACCGTTAGATTTCGTCGGTTCCGAACTTGGTAAGGATAGAGACGTTTTTGGTACGTCCTCAGAGGAATGTTCTTCTTCTGGTACTAAAAGTTCATTTCTTTTCCGTTCTAGCTTAGAATAATCCTTTATTCCATTCGTAAGTGACTCCGGTATGTTATTGTTTACAGCATCAGCCGTTTTTTCTGGAACCGCTTCCTCATTTCTCAAAGGAGTTACTTCTTCTTTCTGAACCAATTCTGTCACTTCTTTCTTGGCCTTGATACTGCTATTTTTGGACCTCGTTAACGTCCTACCGTTCGTCAGCGGCTTCTCTGTCGGCCTCGGCCGTCCGTTTAGCCTTTCGGGGTCGTTTATTTTAGAGACAGTCAGTTTTCGGTTCTTTAAAGATGCGTTGCTCACAACAGGTTTCCCGAACCTATCGTACGTGGTAGTGATTACCTTAGGAGCATCGACTGCGATCTCTGATTTACTTTGCTCTTTCTCTCTGGGTTTGCTCACAGCCGGTAGATTCTTTTCGCTGGCGGCCGGGGTGATTTTCCTTACGGCGGCTTTGGGTCTCGCCTCCTCCGGCTTCTTGTTGGGTTGTCGCGGTTTGGGGACGGGTCCCCCTTTCCTCGGCGACGCGGGAGGCTTGACGTGGACGCGTTTGGCGGGGCTCGCTGGAGCCGTCTTGACTGGAGGAGGAGCGGTGGGCCGACGGACGGGGGAGGAGGGTGCAGAGACCACGGGAATCCTGCTGGGAGTGCCTCGGAAGCCGCGACCCCTGAACGGACTGGCTCGTCCTCCTCCCCCCACTTCGGGGATCAGGACGAAGGCCGAGGCCTCCTTGTGTTGGCGTACCCGAGGAGCGACGCGCGGACTCTCGGGTGTCGGAGTCGGTGGCGGACCCGGGCCTCCTCGCGCCGGCAACACCTTGAACGCCTCCATCGCCACCGGCTGACTGCCGCCCACCGCCTCACTCTCCTCCCCGCCTACCTCCCCCCACCGTCCTGCCCGCCTCCCCCTCCCCTCCCATTACACCAGGAATGTAACCATGATTGTTGAAATTCTAAAGTGATTTATTATTACGTTGCTTATAGTATAAAAGTTTCCTTCACTAACGATTTTTACATATTTCTAATATTATTTACAGTTCAATTTGAAGCTGTTAATGGTGGCCGATTAGTAAAGCATTCAACGAAAAATTCGTACGTATGGTTTAGAGCACGANAGAGAGAGAGAGAGAGAGAGAGAGAAAGAGTTGACCTATGGGTTTCAGCTTCTACTAGTTATGAAATAGTGAAACCAAAATCAAAATTGAAGATGCTTTTGCAAACCGTAAGATGAGCTAAGTAATGGCTGAAACCGGTTGAGGTGGAAGGGGGCTAGTTATATCTTCGTTATTAAAAGCCTTACGAAAATATGTATAAGTCGGATTGGTGTAAATTTATATTACAAATGTTTTAAAAAAGATATTTAAACTTTCGATTTAGCTAGGGTAGGCCTTCTATTTTTTAAAACATATAAACAAAATCCGACATTTAGATTTTATATTGCTGATTTTCGGATAAATTCATTATCTCTTGAAATCAGTTGGGAGAAATGGTGGATTTGTAGGAAGACCAAAACTTATAATATTGATATAATCGTTTTTATTCGTGTTACGAATAATTTTGTTGAACACAATGGGTGCGAAGTCTAACAATACCATGTGTATGTTCTGTATAAAATTTTGACTTGAAATATATATTTTCCCGCTTTTCCTTCCTTAAAAGAAGGACATAAAAGGGAGTAAATAAGGAGATCTACTAGGTTTTCCGTAAAGGTAAAAATAAAGTTACGAAACTACTATTCACGACAAATTNAGACAGCTACAACATTTTTTAAATATTCTACAAAAATTTTTCCAATTTATATATATATATAAACTCTTTATTTAAAAAAAATTATTCTGTACGTTATTCTATACACTGTAATTTTTGATGGGATACATTGTTGTCCTTGCTCGTCTATCCTGGGACGTAACCCGTTCTCAGAGAGGAGCCCAGGTTAACCCGCGATAGACTATCTGGCACCCATCTTCTCCTTATCCTAGGATAACAAGGAGACTAGGCAGGAATTTTTAGTGAAATGTCGAATTTCAGGCGAACCTCCTCAAGACCTACGGAAGCGCTTATGTTGAATTATAATAACTATTACTATTTGAGTCACATATAATAATAACTTTCTGAGTAGGCTTAAACAATTACTCCATTATTTACTATGAAAAATGTTTCAAATTTTCTATTATAGTTGTCCATGATTGATGTAAACCATCACTTTAGGTGGCTTTATTGTTTTCTCTGCTCTCATTCTTGTTACATGACATAAGCAAGACTTGCCGGTCGATGACTGATGACGTCACAGATTTCAACAGCAACGCATTGCACAGCAGAGACTTATTATCTCTGAGACTGTCGGATAAGAATATGAGTAATTATTGGCGCTACACGAATACAAGCTAACCTGAAACGCAACAAGACTGCTGACAATGGGGTTTCGGTAGTAGCAAAGGTTTCTGCACCAGCTGTATGGGAAATTATTATGTCTGCAAAACGTTATTTGTATTTGTGATGGCGCCGTTCACCATTCCAAAAATAAATATCAATCATCCTAATAAATATAGATTCTGATGATGAGTAAGTGGTTTCGAAATTGATTAAAGTAGGCTTTCAAATTATTGCTGCAATACGGATTTCCATTCTTCAGTCGTTTTCTATTGCTGGGAACTAACTCAATTTTCAATAATTGTATTCAGGTTATTTTCTGCTTTTTAATTAGATTCTAATGATTATGTAAATAATCTTAAATTTAAAAATTGTTAAACTCCCATTAAAATTAATGTAACAGAATAGAAACATTTTCTCGAGTAATAAGTAGGAAATTTGGTCCCGATAAAATTTAAATATTCAATGAAAGTTGTAGGGAATACTCTCATTTCCACCCCCGAATGGTTTAAATAAAAAAAAATAAATAAAAAAAAAAGTTCATCGCTCAATGCAACTAATAGTAGCAAGCGATGGAAGAAGGACAAACTCTGAAAATATTTCTAAAACACATTTTCAGGAAGAAGTAATTTCAATGTTTTATTTGAAAAAATTACTATTTCATATAATAGATTTTATAAATGGAGTTAAAAATTGAATCAATTTCTCGCAAAAAAAAAAAAAAAAAATACTATCAACAATTTTTTTTCTTCACATTTATCAGTACTCTTCCTAGAACTTGAATCAATGTTAGTTTGTGTAGAAAAAAAAGTTTTTTCTTGTGTTTTATGTATACAATATATAATTATGTATAATATAATATACATATCACGTTCCAAAAAAAAAAAAAGTTTAGTTAGAAGCATGGGAATGAGTATACAGAAATAAATAAAATTGCTTCTAATATAAATTTTTCAATTTATTTATTAGCTCTTGTGTTTTTGAAGTATTATTTACTACATATATATAAATACTATCATGATAAATTTTTTTAAATAAAAACTTTATTATTAATTACTTTCTACAATTTACATAATTTTTTCCAATATAAATTTACTGATTCAGTCAAGATTNTTATTTAGTTATTTATTTGTTTATCTATTTATTTTGTTTGTTACTTTGAAAAATGAATAGATAAACAAATAAATAACTAAATAAAAAAAATAATAAAAAAAAGATTAAAATTTCAAAGAGCCTAATAATGATTTTTTTTTTAAATCAATTATATTATTGATTAGTTAGTAATAGTTATATTACTATAATAAAATGAATTATAAAAATTTGAAAAAATATCTATCTTGCATAACATTAAATTATGCAACGATGATAGACAATAGCATTTGAGGCAATAATGACCCTCAGTGGTTGCCATGCCTTTAAATAAGACAAAAAAAAATTAAAAAATAAATAAATAAAGAACTTAGCGTGTACTTCGCTTGATGGAGAAGCTGCCCAATGGCAGAACTCCTAATTCTCTATTTACAGGTTTATATTTTTTTTTCTTCATATTATTTTTGAAGTGTCGGCAGTAAGAAAGTCATGAGGCCATTTCCTATCCAGGATTGTCAGGATGGGTAATACTGGATAGAGTTTGGGCTAAAGGATTGGGATGCATGGTAAGGACAGAGTGGAAGTTATTAAAACGGGTGGTAATGACGTCTTTAACTAAAGGGATTTTAAGGTCATTGTGGAGTAAGGAGTTTGCGACGTAATATGGTGCATCAACTATGATTCCTAGGATTTTAGATTGAAAGGACTGTATTCTTTGGATGTTGGATGGTTTAGCAGTTTCCCACAGTTCGACTCCATACGTCCAGATAAGTAACGTCTTATAAATGGTAAGTTTGTTGGTCACAGTTAAGGTTGAATGATGATAAATAAATCCCTAAATGTTACTCAATTAGAACTGAGTGGTTCTTAGAAGCACACCATGAATCCTCTGGGTCGAACATAAGCACAGAAAGAAAAACATAACGGTGCACAGTAAGCATTAGACATCGTGCTCCATCTTGTTTATAAGTAGTATTTGTTTTCATCCTAAATAAGTGTCAAAGGAAATTCTAAAAGAAAATATTCTAAGCCTCATTACAGTATGCTTACCATTTTTAAGATACTTCACCCTAAACCCAATGCACCAAAGATTTAACAAATTGATGAAATGCATAGTTGAGTTAAGCAATTATTTTTATGAGTACACTGTCATATGATAACCCCCTGACCAGGGCATAGCAGAGACCTAGTGGCACTCTTTTGTGATATTCCCCGGCTAAGATGGCGTGCGGCCTCTGACAGCCCATTACCGGGGCGTGGCTTTAATACTCCTAATGCGCCAGGATTAGTTCAGCCTCGCCCTCCCTTCCTCAGATCACCAAGGAGTTAGTGAGTAAAATGTGCAGACTTATCTGGCTAGACCATCCTCGGACCTTCTCTAACGCATTGTCCCATCTCACACACAATCTCTTACAAAGCGAAGAAGGTGGGCTCCTCTCCCAGATTCTCCAAACCCCAATGGCAAAACTCCACTCTCTACCTCTGACTTGACGGAGAGAAATATTAAATGTGTGATGTGATTTCTGTGATGGAGAAGGTTATTTGAGGATGAAGACCAACTCAAAGAGGCTATTGATGTTAGTTCGGTTCCAAACAAGATTATTTGGAGTGTTTAGAAAAATTAATAAAAAGATGTAATGAATATAATGTTAATAAGGGACATTACATATTATCTGTGTTTTATTTCATTCCTTTTTGGTCAGGACAAATTTCGTCTTACCTTCATGACAATAGTCATCAGTTATTATAAATGTCCTTCTTTAAATTCGTTAAATAAATTATATATTTCGAAAATTAAAATTTAGTTTTCAGTTAACTAAATATTAGTTAGTACTTAACTTCGTGGATTTAGTAACTACTTTCTCACAAATATAAATTTTCGACTCCCCCTCAAATAGATAGTTTGCTGCCTCGTAAAATGACTAGCTTTTATTTTATTTAAAATTACAAATTTTTTTTTTAAACATTATAAACTTGTTATTCGAATTTGTTCAGGATATTTAAGGTTTTTGTAAATCTAAGCGGTTCTGAAAGACAAGAAGAAATGTGTGACTTTAAAAGATCTTAATATTGTCCCCAGTTACAAAGGAACAAAAGAAAGCTTCCTAGACCTTTTGACAGCTTTATTCTACCACTGCAACAGACAAAGAATAGCCCTAATCTACTTACCATATGTAGCTGAAGAATAAGTATGCGTGGGAAAAAATAATCGAAAGTAATAAGGACAATGTTTGATAATTTAATTGCATTTATTAGCTTTGTATTATAACTTCTGTTAATGCCATTCTCAAATTTTACAAGACCCTTTCCTTTAAGACTTCTGGTTGAACAAATAAATTATCCCGTTCGCTGGGTTCTTGAATATTCTTTTTATTGGAAATATAAATGTCCTGAAAATAGAAACCTGTCTCCCAAATGTGGTAGAATTCATTCATTTTAGATTTTCTGATAAGAACAATGTGTGATGGGAAGGAAAAGCCATTAGTCCGAATCGATAGTGCAACTCTCTGAGGAATGTCAGGGTTATGACACCCAGCCTGTTCAACTCTTTGTGTTGGCAAGTGTGACTGAGCGGGCAGACATTAAGAGTTACTGCCTCGGCTCGTTTTCAATAAGAAGTTTGGAGTAAGTGCATTTCCTATGTCGATGCATTGATTGTGGTCACTCGATGTTTCTCACCAACAGAAAGATATAACATTTACATCCTAGGAAACCGGGAATCTTTCCTTGGATCGTAGCTGGTGAGGAGCGCTGTCGGGGGAGCCCGGAAGGTGAACGCATCCACAACCGCATGAGCAACCGCAAGCTGTTCTTCCTACCGCAACATGATGTTCGGGATGAAGTCCGCCTTTCCGGCAACTGCAGCCACATCGACAGTCGCATGATCTAGACTCCAGGAGATGGATCCCCGAGTGGTCCTGGGAATGGGATCGCCGATGTTTCCGACCACGGTAAAAAAAGGATCTTTTTGCCTTTTGTTGCGCGTCGGAAGAATCTATTTCATCGTCTTCTGTGTTGTTATACCTCAGTGTACCGGTGATACCGGAAGACGAAGATGTCAAAGCACCTTTCACATTATCCAGTCCGTCGCATCTGCCTGTACGAGACTCTTCGGTAAAGAGTGGCTCGGGTGGACACGTTGTCCTCTGCGGGACTGCCATCTTGGTGACGCGACAAGGGCATGTATTGCGAATGCATCGGTGACTGGCAGGGAACCTTATTTTTGCAGTTTTACCGAAATTTGCAGACAGCCGCGTCGGTGTGGGCTTAGAGCTGGGCGTACACCTTCGGCAAGACAGCTCCTCGGCCCTCACATCCCTGTCCGGCGTCAGTATGTCGTAGCGCCCCATCCTCGGCTCCAGGAGACCAGACGGCGCTTGTCGTTTCAGCCACTTGCTACTGTGACGTGAGGATTCGTCTTGGCTCATCGTTAACTCAACTGGAGGTTCGTGGTTTTTCTCAGCAGTAAAATGCGATAAGCTTCTCAATGATTCTGAACCGATTTCATGACTATTATTACTCTTTATTTTCTTATTGAGTACTTCCCAGTTTTTGCGGAAACATTGTGGAACGGTATCGCCATTGTAAGGATTATTATAAGTCGAAACATCATTCTTCATTAGACATTGCCTCTTGTGTAATTCGTGATACAAATCACGGATTTTGAATTCCTTTGATCTTTTGTGTGATTTTCTATTTGGTACCAACATTCCCAAAACTTTGGAGCACTCTAATTCATTTGGACCTACTCTACAGCACTTATAGATTTTGTAGAAACTATCGGAGTTATTTGAAATACTGCACGAACGTTTTCTTCTGCATTCATCAAATACGTCTCCTTCACTAGCAATATATGAACGTGGGATTAATCCAATCGCTTCCAGCTGTTTCATTCTTGCTTTAATATCGTGCATTGGTTTGACGTAGGAGTCGGGTAGGAACTTGTTGTCGACAGAGTTCTCTTCATAAGCACTGAACAAATTTGAAACTGATCTTATGAATTCTTGAGCCATTAGTTTTTGAATTTTATTTGGGTTGTCCATTTCTCCTGATTGCAGCCCAACGCTCCGGGGTAATGCCAGTAAATGATTTCTGGGGGTATTTAACAGACTTTTCAGTTGTATGTTGGTTGGCTTATTAATCTCTCTAGGGTGTACATCCCCTGTGGAAAACAAAATTTATAAGAATTTGACTAGCAATTAATTTATGAAACAAATAAGATATATGTGAAATAAATAGGGTTTTAAGTATTTTGTGCGATTAACTTTTGTCTTCTTAACTAATTTCCCTCGAAAAACCTTCTTTTTTTTGACATTATAATTAATAAACATTCTTTAAACTTCAATAGTATTTTGTTAATAGTTTATTAATATCTTGCTAATTCAGAATTTTGAGGAACAATTACGGGTAGAAATTTAAACACGAAGAGCTTCAAATTGCCAACTTTGTTTTTAACTACATTAAAACTCAAGTTTTTTTTAAATTAAAAAGTTAGTAAAAATTTGTGTTTATCCAGAATAAAAATTTTAAAGAGTGATGAAAATTAATACATGATTTTAAACAAATATTTCTTCGACAGAGTTTACATATGCATATTCTTATTTTATTTTTTAATTATCTAACTAATTCTTGTTAATAACACAAAGTTATAGATAACAATTTATTTCAATAAATTAATAAGTTTTGATGTGAAAATAACGCAGGCTCTAATCAGAAAAATAAAATATTGTTATCAAGCATCAAATTATTGAGTGAATAAAGTTACATTTTCTTTTGACAAGTATTTTTTTTAATAATTATTTATTTATTTGTTATATTATTTATTGTACATAGTACACACATTTTGTAATTTGCTATATATTGCTCTATGACTTTGAGCTACAATGATATGAGGGAGAGAACGGCCAGTGCCGCAACTCCAAGGAAAAAAGAAAAATGCCAATAAAATAAAGCAGAAGACAAGTATTTAAATTAAATAATTGCATAAGTTTGGTTCATTATATATATAAAATACATGTAAAGTTTGTACATACATATAAACAGTTAGTACTTCATTTCCTCTCGAAAAAACCACTAATTTCATGAGCCAAACGTCTTCAATAGCTATATGAAAAATATGGAAATGTCCAATCGATATGTGAGACCATATTACTTTTCAGTTGTCTGAATGACAAACAGTTATGTTCACATTCAATTTTAATAATATTCAGTCGCAGGGGAAATAGTTTTACATTCTTTTCAAAAAATACCTAACAACTATGAAGTTCCTTTGGAGCATAATATTTTTCACTATGTCAATTACAACTTTATTAATGTTTCTTATTACTAAGAAGACATTATTAAAATGGTCTTTCGGTTATTAATTGTAAAATGTTTTCGATGTAGGGGTTTCATCAGCCACTGGTAGGTAATTTCTTTGTTTTTCTTTACTAAGCGCCAAGGGTCACTTGGCTTATGTATCTAGGAAATATTTTCTTAGTTTCAATTTGTTTATAAAATCACAAAAGGAATAATTTCCAAAAATAAATTGTTCATTAATTTATGAGACATAAATACAATATATATACATATATGAGAGACCTCTCTCTCCACACTGTTTTCTCTATTTTCAGACATGCACAACGTCCCAACCGCCTGTCACGTTAATGCTCAATCGATCTGAGACCGGTATCTCACCTATTTTTGCACATGCTATGTAAAAATGTAAAATATAAAGATGCATATAAAAGATATCTATAAAGTGCTCAAGATTGAGCGAGAAAGATGGAGGTTGTCGTCCACTTTGTCTCATCCTTATGCAGTTGTCGGTGGTTCGGATACACAGACTTGGAATGGCCCGGTTTGAAGGCAGTCTTTAATGCCAAGAACGCAGGAAGGTATTACAGGATCACTGTTGGGAAGTCTGGAGGCGTAGGAAATTCTTAGTGGTCGGATATATATAATGAGTGAACCACTCAACTGCCTGTGAGATATTATGTATAATATATGGTAGAATGTATGCCGGTGCAAAATTGCATAATTGGTTTTTCTTTATCTTTCTGCATTTTTTTTTTTTCAGCAAATGAGTCAGAAAGAATTTTATGTATTTTAAGTTCTATATTTTTATATTTTAATGATTCATATGTATATTTTATTTTTATACTTATATATTTTAATATTTTTAATATTCAAAACTAGCCCTGACTAAATTTGCTCTTCATAAAACTAGCCCTGACTGTATATGCTCTTCACAAAACTAGGCCTGACTACACTTACTCTTCACAAAACTAGCCCTAACTACATTAGCTCCTTCCAAAAATAGCCTTGACTACATTAAGTCCCTCGAAACTAGGCCTCACTACATTAGCTCCTCCCAAAACCCTGACTGTATATGCTCTTCACAAAACTAGGCCTGACTACACTTACTCTTCACAAAACTAGCCCTAACTACATTAGCTCCTTCCAAAAATAGCCTTGACTACATTAAGTCCCTCGAAACTAGGCCTCACTACATTAGCTCCTCCCAAAACTAGCTGCACTTCATATAATCCTCCCAAAACTAGCCCCACTTCATTTTCTCCTCCCAAAACTAGTCTTGGCTAAATCAGCTTCTCCCAAAACTAGTCCTGGCTACATCAGCTCCTCCCAAATCTAGCCCCACTTCATTTGTCCCTCACAAAACTAGCCCCACTTCACTTCATTTGCTCCTCCCAAAACTAGCCCCACTTCATTTGCCCCTCCCAAAACTAGTCCTGACTACATTAGCTCCTCCCAAAACTAGCCCCACTTCATTTGCTCCTCCCAAAACTAGCCCCACTTCATTTGCTCCTCCCAAAACTAGCCCCACTTCATTAGCTCCTCCCAAAACTAGCCCCACTTCATTTGCCCCTCCCTAAACTAGTCCTGACTACATTAGCTCCTCCCAAAACTAGTCCTGGCTACATCAGCTTCTCCCAAAACTAGCCCCACTTCATTTACTCCTCCCAAAACTAGCCCCACTTCATTTGCTCCTCCCAAAACTAGTCCTGACTACATTAGCTCCTCCCAAAACTAGTCCTGACTACATTAGCTCCTCCCAAAACTAGTCCTGACTACATTAGCTCCTCCCAAAACTAGTCCTGACTACATTAGCTCCTCCCAAAACTAGTCTTGACTACATTAGCTCCTCCCAAAACTAGCCCCACTTCATTTGCTCCTCCCAAAACTAGCCCCATTTCATTTGCTCCTCCCAAAACTAGTCCTGGCTACATCAGCTCCTCCCAAAACTAGCCCCACTTCATTTGCTCCTCCTAAAACTCGCCTGGAACCCTTAGGTTCAGGTCAGGAAGTTCTAAATACATCATACCCGTTATTTGGCGTAAACTCTTCAAATATAATATTACAAATTTGTTTATCTTGCATTCTGAACCAACTTAGAGATTAAACAACAGAAATTATTCAAATAATTTTTTCGACAAACATTATTGAAACCACCTAATCAAAACGTGAGAATTGAATTTCTTTGATATTTATACAAAATTCCGTCTCCAATCTTAGCTGATTTTCCATGTTTCATGCAAGATGGATTATACAAGAGAATAAATGAGGAAATTTATGTTATAAGCTGTAGAGAAGAAAAGGCACAAATGTCCACTTAGTTTGCTCTAGACTTCCTAGGGCAGGAGTGTGGGAATCATAAACGTTCTTGCTTTTGTAAATTTCTTCCTTTACCTGAGGTTTTACGAAACTTTTATAAAACAAACGTTCTAGAATATTAATGTTTCTCTATTCCTGACAAAAAACATTCTCACCGCTTCTTTACTTCTTCAGTTTGGCTAACTATCGGTTACTAAAAGCCAATGAAATGTAAATAAAAACTGACTTACACAAAATGGATTCAACAGGAAACCTTGAGCATATCAACAATGTAATCCAATACGTCAAAAACCAATGTTTTTCCATGAAATATATTATGACATTAGTCAGAAGAAATTGAAAATTTTAACCTACTTTCACACATGTGAATGAGCACATGACCTATCGACTAATGAAATAAAGTTACAAAGGTATGAGGAATAAATAATTAAAATATATACGTCACACTTTCTAAACTGTCATTCGGTGAAAGATTAATGTTGTAGGTAGGAACCTCTCCGTCGAAAAAAGAAATCTAATAAGCATTATCAGACATGTTCGGGCTAATAGTGTGAGAATCAGGATCGATATCAGTATTTGGATAGGTCAGGACCAAATTAAGGGAACCGCTACTTTCTCAGGGAGAATTTTTAAAGTCAGTCAGATAGAGCTGCGTAATCTAAGCAAAATTCACGTTTAATTACAGAGGGATGTTTTATTTATGATTATTTTCACCCAATTTCACCATTAAAGGCCATGGGGGGGGGGCTATCTATAGCTATTAATATAAGCTCAAGGTAGACTTTAAAAAAAAAAAATAAATAAAAAGAAATTTCTAAAAGGGTAGGCTTTTATTTCTAGATGTTAGCGGGTATCAGACCCACAAGAACCAGGATTGAGACCCCAAACGTATTCTGTCGGCTGATATTGATTTTATACCATCATGCTATTCACTAGACAACCATATTAGTAAATGTTCAGCTGAAATTTGTGTACAAAGTAATTTAGACTTAACGATAAAACGCTACTTTTTGGTTCAAAATGGAAAAATGTTACGCGCACTCAGGGAGTGGGACCATGCATTTACAGTCAACTCTACTATATCCGCGTCATTCCTTATACGCTATTGCCAAGGAATTTTTACTTTTATATAATTTTGTCGATATTTCTAATAACTGTTATATTAGGTTAATGATTATTAACATTATTATTTATGAATAATATATTAACCTTCTGTGTATTTTTTATATTATTATACAAAAATAAAAAGATTTTCCAGTGGTTTTGCCAATTGATATCAAAACCAAAAAAAAACAATCTTAGCTTCAATATTAACAGTAGTTGTTTCCTTTCTGTACACCTGCTTTATACCAGAGCATACCTGGAAACAGACAGACCAAGAAGATTCAGAAAACCATTCTTCAATGAAATCAGGTGACTAGGACAGTGTGTTCGACCCAATCTTTCTAGTCATTCACAAATCTGCAATGTTAGGTTCTCGACTTTTACGACCCCCAAATGGACTGATTTTCATACAGGTACACTTTCATTTTTCTTTCAGTGAAATGGTTAAACAGCAGACAATAAACTTTACCATCACATTCTGCACAATATATAAGACAACATATTTTCCAATCTCACATACCTTGGAATATGGACAGCACTGGTTTGGGTCAGCTAGATTTACATTTCACAAGATGGCGATGAGTTCCTTAATAAGCCTTTTCAAGACTTTTTATTTCACTACGCTTTTTCAAAAGGTAGCATTTGGCATCTGCTCTCACAATATCAGCACTAATCTATGAGCCACACTGTAATATATATATACACATAAATACAATTCTGAACAGACCCTATATTTAGCCTATAAAAGATCAGCGAACAACTGCTGAAAATATAAAAAATCTGGAGCTACCAACATAATTACTAATAGGGAATCTATAAAATGTTCAGTAACCTCAGTTAATGGTGGGAGTTTAGAAACTTTTTAAGCATTTCTGAACTTTACAAAGGTTTCCATTTCATATGTGTAATTTCTGCAATAAATGTCTCTAAAAAGTATGCTCCCTTTTCAATAAAAATTTTGATTAAGTTTTCTAATTCTTCTCTGTATTTTTCCTATAAAACGCCTTCTTACCAAATGTAAACAAATCCATTTAAGCCTTTAAGCTATCAACATATGATAAGATAGAGATCAATATCCTCCTCCTAAATAGATTCAAATATTAAAACAAAGCCAATCACACCTCCCATAACCCTATTACATTATTGAATCCTACCTACTTGTATACTAAGTATATCCATTTCTAAATTTTCCCATTTGTGGTCTAGCCAGTCTCTGTACCACTCCCTACCTCAATTATGTATGTATGTATATATATATACAAAGTGTTTCGCAAGTAGATGACAATATGCAAGATGGAATAACTAGATCAAAAATGTAGTTAAACGCCGCCAACCGCATGATTCTATCTTNTATATATATATATATATATATACACACACACACACACAACATAACTTCCCATGCAATATTGTGTATCGCATAACATTATACATATAATTTTCATAGTATTTATTTAACTACAGTATTCTAATGTAACACATCTTTAATAAAGTTGTGCCCTAACCAGCATCTGCACTTATTCTTTCTTGCCTACCAAAGTTCTGAAAATAAAACCAATATACATATGTTTGATCAATAACACTACACTTTCTACTCGGCTAGGAGCTACATCTGCATTTGGATATTAAGTTTCGATTCTGGATTGACGAGAACACCATAGGAGAAAATTGTTTCCAAACTCTGAAAACAAATAGATGGCATTTATAAAAAAGTTAGCACCGACAACTTGAGACTGAGAATGATGGAACCCTACAAAATCAAGATGGAGAAAAGAGGTTTTCAACCTGGAGACAGTCTATATTGAGTTACAAATAGAATAAATTATGGTATCTACTGAATTAGGAAGCACATGAAAGATAAAGATAATATAGTCTATTTCTATTGATTCCCCGTGCAAAGGAGACCAATGAATTAGGAATCTTAGCAGCAATGAAAAAAGCATTGAGAACTCTTTAGCAAAACCCTAAGCAGAGAGACCAATTCCATATTTTACCCCCAGATGATTAAGAGCTACCGCATTTAGTAGTCAAAGATTTGAGGATGTCCAAAAAAATTGAGGTGGCCTTCAGGAGGAAGTTCTGCAGGAACAAGGAACAGGAGCAATAGAGACTACAGACTAAATATGGGCAAGATCATCAGAAACAGAATGGATAGCATTTGTTTACTATGTGGCCAAGGATTCTTCATATCCTAAGTAATGTAAGTGCTTGTACTCAGATCTGCAGAGAAGCCTAGATGACCTGTGAAAAAAAATATCAATTGGGTGTCACCCCTCTCACAATCATTAAGTTAGGCTATAGATAAGCCGGCTGAAGCCCAATGCATTTTACTAAGTGACACAATCTCCAGGTCTATTGGTTAGGCTGTTACAGCAATTTTAATCCCTAATTTAACCCCCTGAGACTTGATGGATTAAGCTCATGTGAAATTAGAACCATTATACAAACAGTTAAAACCTAAATTTTATTAAGTTTAGTTCATCCTTAACCTTTCGTATACATTTTTTCTATTCACTTTTGGAATTTTACAAATCTTGAATCATAAAACATCAAATTTGGTGGAGGGAGTTATGATTTTGATTTTTCATATTGATCTTAATTTCTATTAAAAATCAAATTAAAAAATTAGATTCTTTTTAATTTATAAGAAAAGTCCTATAAGAAATACTACTTAGTTAATTCTTTTAATTAAATATTTAATAACTTATTTAAAACATTAATTTTAATAGAAATAGGAACCCTTTACTTTTTAACAGTACTCTTCTCTGTCATGTCTACTGGGAGAAACAAATTCCCAATTTTTATAAATATCCTAATGATCTTAAATTTTTACAAAATAAAATAAAACCTGGTACCTGGATTTACTTCACAAGGTAATTTCTAAACAAAAAACTTTTGAAATCTGCTAATTGAAGTAACTTTAGGCCATTTCTAGTTTATGAAGATGAGCAAATAATTAGTAGGCAAGTATGGCATTCAGCCATTTACAAGCGTATATTAATGCATTTAATTGAATGGTAAGACTATAATTTAATATTATGCATCTTTACCTTGTATCCTGAATTCATTAAATGTATATCCATAAAGCTGTAATGCATTAAATTTATATCTACAATAATAAGACTATCTCAAAAAAACTGACTTTACAACAACAAAAAAGTTTATTTAGTATGGTTGGAGGTTTTAAACCACCATCCTCCAAACCATAGTTTACTTGACACTATCCTTTTACAACAAATCAGAAGGATATAAGATTGTTAAAATTCTTATATTTTTCTAGTGCCACAATTTCTAAGAGAGAATATATAAAAAATAATTAGGCGATAGCACCATGTCAGAAGGAAAGCTTGAGAGGTAAAGAAACTATGGGAAAAAAAAAAAAACAGAATGTTTTTTTCCAATTATATTTACAAATATTAATACTTACATATATTTACAAATATATATTTAGAAAATTATAAAAATGTTGTAGCTCTAATAAATAAGCTGCACTAGGAAAATTTGACTGCTCTTCTCTAGACACCTAATCAGTAACTTCTTGTGTGACCAGGGAAAAGCTGCTTGATGTCTTTCATTAAGAACATGTCTGATGATAACACTGAATTCTTGAAACTGGTTAAAAAATTTATAATACAGGAAGAAAACCTCATTTCTGGAATATGAAAAAAAAAATAAATTGAATTATTTATTCAACAATAAAGTGAGCAATTAACAATGAAATGAGAACACCAATAATTTTGAATGTAGGATAAACACAGGGAAAAGGCAAACTGGTACCTTTGAATATTTAATTTAAGATAATATTGGAAAATAAATAATAGAAGAATGATTATTATACATAATGTCCTAAAGGCTTCAAACTGAAGTGTTTTTTCAGAGAAAATTTTTCAAAAATTACACAACCCAAAAACTACAAAAATGTGGTACTTATAATTTTACTACTGTAAAAGGCAGAATTTATAAGAAGTTATTGAAGTTGAAATATTTAGAAGCCTTGCAAAAAAGTTATTTTGTAGCCTTTGAATCTCCTGCTCGCTGTCAGTCATGTGTAATATTACAGTGGAGAATATTTTTAATAAAAGCAAAATTATGACTATCTGTAACCAGGTCTATCAGTCACTCAATCTTTAAACAATAACTTGACTAATCTAGACTATTTTCTGTATTAAGTATCAAAATACTAAATTAATTGTGCTTTTATCGTTATTTAATAGCTATACCTCATATATGGTCTTATATGGCTTGCCACAATCATCAGCCATGAAGATGAATTAGATTGCCAGTCAAAAACTTTGCATTAAAAATAAATTCTTGTTAAATTTTCATATGATTTTTTTAAGCTCCTTTCTGACTGAACCTCAACTAATGATATACTCAATTAAATTATGTACCATAAATGTAAATTTTGAACATAACTAGTTTCATAAAATCTTAGTCAGACTTTAATCCACAGGTTTACAAAAAAAACCAACAACATTAACATAGAAAAAAAATAAAAAAGTAAAAAACTTGAAAATATGAGCCTATTTTTAAATGAGCACACAATTTCTCAAGTAAAACAGTTCATATGTATCGGAATAAGTCTTGATTAATGATTCAATAATATCTCTCAGTAGGACTTCATGCACAACTAAGAAATATTTTGGAATAGATAATGAAGCCCTCAGGTTGATAAACATGTGCACATTTGAACCAATATTAATAAAAGATTCTTTAGTCTAGGTAAAAAAAAAAATTAAAAAAATATAATCAAGGGATGTTAAAAAAAAAAGTGCAAAAGCAGATGAATTTCAAACCATTTCATAAAAGGTATAAGTTCTGCTAGTCGATTTTGATCCAATGATACTTAAACATTTATCAGAGCATATATAAAAATTTGTAATCAGGATAAATAATACATAATTAATTTTTGGATTTCACCCAGAGAAAACATTAGGGATAAGTGAAGTGACAAATAACACTATGATATTTATACTGAATAATAATTTTGAAATAGGATCATGACCAGGGTTTGTTGATCTGTAGGATATAAAACAAAATTTTCAATGAACCATAGATGTAAAACAACAAGGATGAACAATTCAAAGATGTCAAAGATGGGTGAAATAAATGAAAAATGGTCACAACTTTCACTGTTCAAATAATTTACTTTAACAATGCAGGGCCTCATCTTCAGTGCCCTAAATTGGTCGCTATCTACTCTCTCGGACCTCAAGCTAAACTCTGAGTATTTAATTTAATTTACTTGTCTTTGATTAAGAGCCTTTACCAGCCAGCTTATATAGAACTTAAGAATAGTGGCAAGATAAGTATAATGATAAAGAAATTTAAAGAAAAGCTATACAAAACACTGACACGAATTGAAGGATAGTGTCTTGAATAAATTCTTGAAATCATGCAACACAAAGTTATAAGGCTTATATTAAAGACATTGACCCTAGAATATTATTCAAATTAATTATATACCATACAGGAATTAGACAATCAAACAGCGGGTACTCATCATTCTAGCGATCCTAATCTAATAAAGCACCCACTAAATGTACATTGCAAACAAGAGTGGGTTATGTTATTAATAAGCACAGCAAAGTTTTGCATGTAGCAGACAATGTATGCTTCAAGACTAAGTGCAGAACACTTTATAATATTATATGAAACTAGTGAGTGGTTTTAATACGAAAGTTTTAAGAGGTCACACACAGCATTAAGCATATTTCCATTAATGTATTGGATGATGCTAGCTGTTGAAAGAACAACTGGAAAACCTTCTTTACACTTGCACTAATTTTAAGAATGCCAAGAGCAAGATATTTAAATTTGACACATAAGAAGGAAAATAACTAGCTGAAGAATCAGGATGAGAATCCATCCTCATCACAGAAGAATACTTTCCTCTGCATAAAAAAGACATTTTAAATTAGTAAATACTTTCTTTTTTTTTTTTTTTAATTGAATATCCAGAAGGATTGTATTGCATGAGCTACCCAGGAGCCCAGAATTGTTTCTTAACAATATTTAACTTTAAAAAAAATACTTACATTTACATGTCAGAGGTACTCCATTTATATGCTTCTTCTTGAATGGCTTTATGAGCATTCTGCCTTTCAAACCATTTTTGTTCATAACCATTAGACCGATCTACACCATCCCATCTGTGCCCAGGCCTAATTCCAAACCTATTAGGCATGAAATGACCTTGGTATTTAGGTTTGCCTAAAAATTAAAACAAATAAAATTAAAAATAACAAATTAATCCATATAATACTTCATGAATTTTAGAATTATAAGGCAAAAACAAATAACGATCTCCTCTTAGAATTAATTACCTATGTTATCTACACTGATTGATTCAGCTTGTGCATTTTTTATGTATTGAAGCATTGGGTCATCTTCCCTTTCCCTTTCTTTGAGCATTCGCTCAAGATCATCATCCCCAGCATACCGAGCTAAAGGCTTGTTCATTTCATGGAGTGCATTGGCTACTCTCTCCTCAGCCTCTTCTATCTGCTTCAAACTGAAATCATTGCAACATAAAATTTAGCTTTATAAAAAAAAGTAGCAGAAGAATTTCAACAAATGAGAGAGTAGAAATGAAACAGAAAGTTTGTTAAGTAGTAGCTGTGATAAACAAATTTAAAAGTATTAGTGTTCCATTCCACTTTTAGAAAATGCACTAGAATATGTCTTAATATAATAATATCCTGAATAACTATATTAACTCAAAATAAATAATATTATTAAGAATAACACTTAATAAACATTGATAAAAATAAAAATTAACATCATTGACAAATAAATGATGCTCCAATACCTCAGAGAATAGAGGGTGGCCAAATACCTCATCAGAAGCTAGATGGAGCAAGATTTTAATGGCCAGGTAAAAAACAAAAGTTATGGCAAAACAGACGAATTTAAATTTAAAAACAGTTTAAATGTAAGAGAAAGGTATTCATGCCAAAAAATGCAGAAATTGATAAATTATTCCTAAGAATCAAGCTTTATTAGTAAAAACAGATGCTTCTCATTGACATACTTGACTTGAACATTTCCAATTTTTATTTATACTGATCTGTTGATAGAGCTGCTTACTTTCTAGGCGTTGGGTAACTCTAGTATATCTTGTAGATTTTTTTTTTGTGGTATTTAATCCCACATAAATTTTAACGATTTTTTAGTACAAGGGAACAGAAAAAAAATATAACAGTACCAGCCAGGAAACGAACCAGGATCTCCTGCTTCCCGGGCTGGGACAGTTAGAGTCCTGGCTGAGCCAGTTATATTTTTTATTCTGTTCCCTTGTACTAAAAAATTGTTAAAATTTATCTGGAATTAAATACCACAAAAAATATTTTTAAAATTAAAATTTAAAATTAATAACGATATCATTGACAATGTCAGCTCCTTCGAGCATAAGACGATATATTCGTCTGCCTCGGAGGTTAGACTCTTGACACTAGTGTGGGGAATTTAATAACTTATCAGGCTTGTCTCGGTAGCGTAAATTGAAACACACCATCCTGGGAAGCAAGAGATCCAGGTTCGAGTTCTGGCTGGGACAGTTAGATTTTTTATTCTGTTCCCTTGCACTATAAAATTGTTCTAGTATATCTTGCTTTTTTTCACCTTCTGTTTAAGCTTTTTTTTTTCCTTTTGATCCATTTATGTTTTGTGTAACATTCCCTATTCTGGGGGTTCTCATAGAAACACGAAAATATTGATTTCAACATTTTCTTAACCTCAGGGTCTCTAAGTTTCTTTCTGTTCAGTCACTTTTTCTTCTCCAACTCAAAATATTAAGCAGTAGAAATTATTTTCAAGCAGAATTTTAACATGGATTATAGTAGCATCCCATGTCGTCACCTTTCTTAGATAGCGAGTGTCTTCATTTAATAGTGATATTTTAAAGAGCTGAAAATATTTTTTCATGGGCTTAAGTGTTAAATAATCATCTCATTGAATAACACATACACTTACTTATTTTCAAAATGATTTATGTTATGGGCAGCCTACAATAAACAATTTTGTAATTAATATTCTGCACTTGTAATTAGAAACCAAAAAAGGTAGTCATATAAAGTAAAATTTATGTACATATGTGTGTGTAAGTGACAAGACCTGGTTGACCTAATGGTTGAGGGCTTAATCTTTAATGTATTTTTTAATGCCTGTTTTTTCAATCCATTGACAGTAATATTTTGTAAATGAAATTTAACAAAAATGTATTTGTTCATAAAAGAAAGATTTGGTGTTTCGAAGCAAAAGTGAACAATCAAGAAGAAAGGTTTACCTAACTTAAATTTAGAAACCAAAATTAGTAGTTTTTTAAGTGAAATTTGAAATTTAGTTTGTTATTCAGCAAAATTGGATCACTAAAAGTTCAGAGTTTACCAGACTCAAAAGCAATTAAAAGCTTCTTTTTTTTTCCCCCCCATTGAAGCAGGAATTATATTAAATTTAGTGTAATATAAATTAATTTAAGTAATTTATATTTAAACAGAATGAAAATTGCCACATAGTATTGAATTAATTAATCAAAATTTTATTCTGATAGAAGAATCATATCATTACTAATGAGGATTAACCTGAAAACCCTGATTAAAAAACATTTAACAATCACATGAACATAATTCTTACTAAAATGGAGCGTTACTTAGTAAACTATACAACTAAAATGATCAATTAGAAATGTAAAGGGAGACAGAAAAAAAATCTTGCTACCTCATTCGGGAATCGAACCCAGATCCCATACTTACTGGGCAGGTATGCTGACCTCTATACCACTGAGTTAGCTTTGATAATCTTCCCAACTCTCTTTTTTTCTGGCTCCCGAATGTGGGAGAAATCTATTGCCTTTCTTATAAATAATTTAATGTGGGATTACATACCACAATTATTTCATTATTTAAAATTATCATTTTTTAACAAATGTACTTTATGATTATGTAACTAAAACATATATAATATAAACTTAATATAAACTGTACATATAATTTGATTGGTGAGGAGATGGATTTATCAGAGAACCAAAATTTAATTAGAAACATTTTCATGGTTAAATAGCTACAATTGCTCAACTATGAATCCCAATAGATAATATTATTTTGAAATTATGCATGAAATATTTAAAGTTTCTTAATTATGCAGAAAATCATAAAACTATAAAAGGAGTTTAAATTTAATTACAGAAAGTTCAAACACAAATATTAATTAAGAATGATGCTGGGAATGATATTTAGTTTATGCAGTTGTGTGAAAGATTTTTTCTAATTATTGTTATCTACTATTCATAGTTTTATTGAGAAAAAAATACCACCTACCCTCTTCCCCACTTGGCATACTTTCTCTCATGTTCAATAGATTTGGCTGACTTTTTGACTAACTCCTGTTTTTCTTTCTCCAAGTCTCTTATTTTCCCCGTCTTTCTATCTCTCACAACAGCAGATGCATTTTTTCCAGACACTGACGCTTGCATCTAAACCAATATATAAAGGAAGAATTTAGAACCTCAGCAAAACAAGTAACTTATAAAAAAAAATCATTAAAGACAGAAAAAGTGGCAGATTTCAATCATAAATCAATCTTTTTTTCATATATATATATATATATATCTTTGTGTATTGACATGAGTGTTTGATCTGAGCAATAGATGGATAACCTGAAATGACAAGTGTAAATAAAGATATTTTTAAATATTTTATTTTGGTTGTGGTTTTTTATCCCACGCAAATTATAAACAATTCATGAGAGGGAACAGAATAAAAAAATCTATCTGTCCTCGCCAGGAATCGAACCTGGATCTCCTGCTATCCGGGCCTGGTATGCTGACCGTTACACCACAAGGACCAGCTAGATATCTCACTCATTCCCTCTTCACTAGCC
>KZ807710.1:231279-242391 GCA_000696205.2 Oncopeltus fasciatus | reverse complement strand
TTATAATTCTCTATTATACTAATTTCAAATATTACTGTATTCTCATGACATTGTATTTCTACAGCCCTGAAGATGGCTTACAATGTAAGCCGAAACGTTGGCAGATAATCCTTCATTAAAAAAATACATTTTTTTAATTTGTGTTTTTTTGGATCTACCTCGACCGAACCCCAACTAAAATCATCTTAGGACTATAATGGTCATATTAATTAGGTATAAATATAATAAGTCGAAAGAATGGGTTGAAAAATATTACAAGTGTTCAGACATAAATACAATATAACTGTCTATTAAATATGACATCAGTAATAAAAACTATATTAATCAATATAAAAAGAAAATATAGCGATTTTAATGTGTGGTACTAATGAAGTCCACACACACACACACACACACACCAGATAATGATGGTTTCCGGTTAACAATATAATTGAAATACTAGAATTCAAATACTAAAACTGGAAACCATTACTATCTGGCAGGAAAATAGGTACAGCTTCCAGTGATATCAGGAGCCAGAAAGCCTACTCCGGAAATGAACTGATAAGAGTCGACCAATGGGAAGGCAGACTTAGATCGAGATTGGGTCTCAAGAAGGTATAATTGTAGTTGCTTTTATTTTCCATTCAGCCATGAAGTAACCATCGCATAAGTAAGGTATGCAAAACATAGATTTTCGATATGATCACCCCGGAAGAAGTATTTATGAATGTTTCTAGAGACGTAAAAGCATACGTGAACATCAGCAATTTTTTTTTTTTTGCGTATTTTTATACTAACACACAACTGTCATTTCGAATTAATTCGCTACTTGACGCACACACTGCATCAAACGTTAGTCAACTTCTTTATCAAATAAAGATCCCTTATAATAATAATATTATACAAAAAACTAAACCCGTAACTCATATTTTGACGCACCGCTTGAGTCATGAAGATGTAATCACATTGACAGATATCTTCATGCTGACTCACATCATCACCGGGAACAGAAGAAAGTAGTCATGATCACTGATCAGAGCAGAGCAGATATATCAGAGCCGACGCAATTGACTAAAGGAAAGAGGGGTCTGAAGCACACATTCATTAAGAATGGCTACGATTCCAGCTTATTTGAGAAGTTTCAGTGGAATAGAAGACGTGAACAAAATAGAAAGGAATTAGTCACAAAAGTATTTAGAGGCCACTGTATGTTAAAGGAATATCAAGAAGAATAGCCTGGATCCTCAAGAAGCACAAGATCAGAATGATGTGCACTACCGATAAAAAAATAGCTGATGATCTCCCTAACCCTGAGGGTAATCTGGGACTCAGGATCCATGAAATATATAACATCCCGTGCTCATGCACAGAGGAAATGGTATATTAGAGAAACTGGCAAAACATGGACACAAGGCTTGAGGAACACATTTCCGATATAAAGCGTAGACGCAAAAGGCAGCATTAGAGGAACACTTCGTAGACACCACCCACCAGATGCAGTTTGAGAACATCTTCATTCTAGCTAAAGAGAATAATTACTACCGCAGAACAATCAGGGATGCCATAGAAATAATTTAAAAAATCCAAATAACGTTAATAAGGAAGAAGTATGTACTCTAAGTCAAGTACCATGACACAACTTTCAAAAAAGTTCTTATTCCAGCAATTTTTCATAGGAAATCTGCTAAATAAGAACAGAGTGCTGAAGAAAACAATAAATTTTAGAACCAATTTTTATTAAAAAATAATTAATTATAATTAAGGATTTTGTTTATTGATTTCTGTTTATTGATTTTTGTTTGAGCCTACACTGGTACAACATTATCACACAGTACAGTTTTTTTTTTTTTTTTTTTTTTTTTAATACAGCTTTTCAAACTTTCCCAAGCAATTCAAAGTCCAATAGGTTACACCCCAATTACAATACAAATTAACTTTTCTCATATAATCTAATCATCTAACATCTTGCTTCATCTCCTCCAAATTCCAAATACCTATGTCATCCATGTCAAACATAAGCCCCTATACGATTCCACGGTTATTGATATTTTTTTCCTTACAATAAAAGCTGATACGTCAACTTGAAATATACTATAAATTGGATTTTCTTTAAAAATTTAAAGATGCAAGTTAAAATGTATTAAAATGTGATAAAAACCAGGGTTTTTAAACAAAATGTAAAAATAATGTAATTTTTTTATTAATATCAACAAAATAACAAACAAAAACATAATTCTCATTAATATCTTAATTTATTAAAAAATAAAATAGAAGAATGCATACTTCAAAGACTCATATTGTATACAACACCAATGATTAAAAATGTCAAATCTATGTGGCATAATGCATTACCACTAGAGTTAATTTATAAAAGTTAAGAGTAAAGGTAACTTAGTTTAAAAATAAATGTGAACAGTCTGTTTTAATAATTATAATAANATATAAAAATATAAACAATATATAGATACAAATAAGCAATAAAAAATTTGACTAAATACACCAAATTCAATCCAAATAAAAGTTGTTTTTGAAAAAAAAATTTGTGTGTGTGTGATTCATTCTTTCATTCAATAAAAACTAATAAATTATTAGTAAAGAGTTTGTTGGGCTTCAGTCAAGATTGATCCATAAAAATACATTTTTAATAAAATGTAATTTTTATTAGCTGCTTACATTTCAGCTTACATTGTAAGTCATCTTCAGGGCTATCATGAAGGCCAGAGGGGACATGTTGTCACCTGGATCAAATGCTCATGGCTTTGAACACGTCCCCTCTCACCTTCATGATAGCCCTGAAGATGACTTACAGAGTAAGCTGAAATGTTGGCAGATAATAAAAAATACAATTTTTTTTTATTGTATTTTTTTTTACAACCTTCACCGGACCCCAACTAATAATATCTATGGTCAAAAAGCTCTCCATTTAAACTAATAATAAATACAAAATAATTAAAAGAGATATGTTCTAAAAATAACTCATGAAAAATAAGATAAAATCCTATATTAATAGTTCAATAAATTTTCTATGCTTAGTGATCAGGTTTAAATCTAAAAAATAATTGGACATAATTCAATATAGTTAAACTTGATTGAAAAAAAAAAATAATAAGTATTATAAGTATAAGTAAAAAATAATTTTTTAGATATTGACTAAGAAATAGGTACTGATAAAGCAATTAGAAAATAGAAGCATGTATAAAAATGTCTTTGTTTCCCAGTAGTAATATCATATTTGGATCTAAAATTCTTCTCATTTTTTCAGGTTAGCCATTAATGATTAGTTTAGTTTAGAATAGGTGACACATGAATATTTGTTTATTTGAAAAATTGCCTGAAAGAACCACAAAAATAGTTTACCATGTGATTCAAGAAAATAGACAGTGGCCCATTTAAGGATTATTTTACAAATCAATCAAATAACAAATCAAAGGTAATTACCCTTACTATTTTTTAAGTTGTAAGCTAGTTAAACCTGAATATTAATAAATTATTTAATTTATTTTTAAATTTATTTTTGGTTAATTTATTATTTATCCATTGTACATTTTTGGTTTCATTATTTAAAAAAAAAAAATTATTTTCAAACTTATTCTTTCTTTTTTTGTTTACACACTTGTTACTTTATTTTTATTCTTGGGTTTCCTATGCATTTTACACAATTTAGTATTTTTATTAGTACAATAAATTATTATAAGCTTTCAAAAGGAGAGTTTTTTGACCATAGATATAATTATTAGATGATTTTAGTTGGGGTTCGGTCAAGGTAGATCCAAAAAAATACAGGTTTAAAAAAGTGTATTTTTTTAAAAGATTATCTGCCATTTCGGCTTACATTGTAAGCCATCTTCAGGGCTGTAGAAATACAATGTCATCAAAATACAATAATAATTGACAACATTATAATACAGAATTACCATAATGTAATGTGATATCAAAAGTATGAATGTAAAAAGCTATGTAAGAGAATTTGAAAAACATGCAGACAACAACTTATTAAAAAATTAATTGAACAATATTAAAACAGTAATTTACCACACCTGTCTATCATGAAGACGAGAGAGGACTTTCTGTCCCTAAGCTCACATTTTTATGACTAAAGAATATAATTTTTCAGAGAAACAACCTGGGAGACGGAAGGGTGGTGGAGAAGGTAAGAGGCGGAAGGTACAAAGGGAAAGCGGCCTTTTCCAAAAAGGGGGCAATAAAAAGGACAAAGGAAAAATGAAGGGTATTATTGGGAATAAGTAACTTTGGAACTGGGAGAAATATATGACAGGTTTATAGAGGCTGGTTTTTAGAATGTTGAAAATGTTTGAATAAGTTGAAGAAATTTGTTCTATGTCCGTTCTGTTGTTAACTGGATAGTGTTGTAAGTTACTGTGAACAGTTTCAGACAAAAGGCATTTTTGTGTTCATAGGGTTTAGTGGAAAGAATGGTTATGCTCTCGAAGTCAAATGTGTGTTCCTCATGAAAAACATGTTTAGTGAGGGCAGTTTTTATTAGTTTATTCTTTAGGTCATTTTTATGGTTATCGATTCTATGGGAAATAGGGTTTTTTTTGTCCAATGTAAGAACCATTGCAATTAGGTGTGGAACAGGGAATCTTGTAGACGA
Source organism: Oncopeltus fasciatus (assembly GCA_000696205.2). NCBI lineage: Eukaryota > Metazoa > Arthropoda > Insecta > Hemiptera > Lygaeidae > Oncopeltus > Oncopeltus fasciatus. The sequence goes on along the minus strand of KZ807710.1, from coordinate 237,794 downwards.
CATTAGTTCTGTTAGGAAGGGGGATGGATTCATACTTTTGATATCACATTACATTATGGTAATTCTGTATTATAATATTGTCAATTATTATTTTATGCTCATGACATAGTATTTCTACAGCCTTGAAGATGGCTTATAATGTAAGCCGAAACGTTGGCAGATAATCTTTTAAAAAAATACACTTTTTTTATAATTGTATTTTTTTGGATCTACCTTGACCAAACCCCAACTAAAATCATCTAATAATTATTAGCTTTCTTCCACTTAAAACTCAACAGATAAAAATAACTTATTTTGTTGTATGCACCTCGTTACATTTAATCATATTTTTCAATAATTTAAATAACTAATTTAATTAAATGTTTTGGATATCTATTTTAGGAATGCAAAGGTTTTTAAATGAAACTTCTTTACGCATTACAAAACAAATAAAAAGTTAAATGTATATCCTTCTTCATCTGTTTAGCTTTCTCAATGGAAATTCGGCACTTAGTACACACACATACATATATGTCATAAATAAAATTGTACTATTAGTAAAATTTCTTTATAGGGCTAACTAGTCATAATCAAAAGGTGCAATGAAAAAAAAAAAAACTAACCAACAAGAATGGAATGCGGGGCCAGTCATTCAAGTCTTTACTTTCTCTGCTAACTTATAAAGCCAGGGCCTTCATCTTCCAGACTGTAAATTAGCAAGTGCTCAAAATATATTCAAGAGCCTTTATATCAAAAGGAAGGTTTTTCAGTTTATTTCCTCAAAAGTATTTAAATTTAAATATGAAGGTCCACTATTAGATGAGCCAATAGATAACAAGAAAAGTAAAAAATATAAACAACACTTAATAATGAAATGGTGTATAGTTTTGAAGTAGTTGAAGTTCTATTTTAGAGATTAATCAAATATAAACTTGCATGGATAAATAGCTGTGAAAAAATTGTACATCTTCTGTTTATGCCCTTCTCTAAAATACCACTTCACATACTTATGATTTTGTCCAAAAACTATACAGCTCTTCATTACCAATATCATAATACGTAAGAGTATAAGTTTGGTGTATATATATATATATATATATATATATATATATATATATATAAATATATATATATATANGGGGAACATGATTCTAATAAATTGTTATAACAACTCCTTCTGGAACACTTCCTTATATTGGGAAATCTAAAGGCTCTTACTTGGAATAAGCACCTCACTACTGAATTATCTATAATGCATCCTAATCTTAAAAATTTAAAAAAAAAAGAGTATTGTAAAAATTTTTCTAAGGGCAGTAAAGGTACAAAGCTTTGAAAAGATAAAATTAAGACTTTATTGAAAGGTAACGATGAGGGTGAATTAACCTATTCAGGAACAAGGGTATTCTGTATATTATAGTATACTACTGTATGGCCAGTGAAGAAATTGTTAGGTCAATAAACCATTTTCAAGCTCTAACCGAGTCTTATATAGATTAATCGCCTTTAGAAGCTACAATCAAATAGGGAAAATGTCTGATAGAATGTAATATAGTTCTCCCCTTACATTACTGGGGAGCAATATATCTCAAATGAAAATAATCCCTCTGACAGACCATATATCTTTAAAGCAAGGAGGAGTAATAACTGTTGAATTATGAACCCAGGGAGGAAAATTAAATTACTTTTATAACACATTACAACATAACTAAATATCATCAATTTAGTTTATTGATGTATAGATATTATGAATAAGAATCAATTCATTTTATAATTATTTATCAATAAAATGAATGTGTGGACTTGATTTAAGAATATATAAATATAGAAAGAAAGGTTTATATTTATGCAACAATTTAATTTATAAAAAAATTTTTCATTTTATTTATTCAGTTAATAATACATAATAGAGAAATATCATTTAATGATGGCTAAACCAGTAAATTGGCATCCTATTTATAGCCTCAACTCTAATTTTGGCCAAAAACTATGCAGTTCACAGTATTTTGCTCCTGCTATATATATAGCTATGACTAGAATTTAAATTATATTTTATAGGTAACACATTTTTATTAATTTCTTTAACATTGAAAGATAAAAAATTATAATTATTTAGACTATGATAATAAATAATAATTATCTGTAGTAACATTTAAATTATTTTCTTAGATAATTTTAAACACTAAAACTGGGCACTGTCTTAACTAAGGGGATGCATATGGGTCTTACAAGCCTGACACCTTGTTCTTGTCCTCGCTGGGCTGGAGCTCATTGGCTCAAGCTAGTGAGAAATATAAGCTTGCCCTGAGCCATAGAGGCTATTTAGATAGTCCTTCCCTTTTAGCCTTATGTGGCTGAAATGGAGGTTAAAAAAAAAGAACTAATTAACAAAAAAAACAAGTTCATTTGATAGCAGTCATTTACAAGAAGAAAAAAAATCAAATTTTCCACATATATCTAGCCAACTCAATAATAATTTGTAACAGGAGCAAATGAACAAACCAATAACAGTTTTATTATATAGTTAGAAATAGAAATTATAAAGATCTTTGAATATACACATACAATGAGTAAAAATAGCACATAAGACACTATTTGCCATACACCTAATTAAGGGTTACATAGTTTAACTCATACTTGTGTATGTATGTGTGTATGGTGCGTGTTTATATATAAATTAAAAATAAACATTTACAAGAAATAGAATTAATAATTTTATCTCAATCCTTTCTAGGCTATGGGTCTATCAAATTACCTATAAATTAGACAATATTTATTTGATAATTTTCAATAAACTGTTTTATGAACTTGATTATACTCTTTTTAATCTTACATAGTACACATTCAACATTTAAATCATTGAACAACTTAATAAAGACAATTATTTATAAATAAACAAGCTATCACTTTTTAAATAAAGTGTCATATTAAACTCTAAGATACTTGAGTAAACATAAACAAAAAACGCTTGATAGTAAATATTTACTATATTAAAAATAAAATGAGGCTGTTTGCCAATAAAATAATATGAGGTGTATGAGAAGTTGGTCAGTAATCTCCACAGTTCATTTTTTACAACATTTACATCAGTTACAGAATCCCTAGTTCTGGAATTGCCCATATTTTTATTTTTATTTATACTATGACCATTTAAATCTTAAACATAAGAGATAGCTTTAAAGGTGGCATTAAATATATCTATCTTAGGTCTCATAATGTGATTATTTATGGGCTTGTTATCAGTATGACTAGGACTCCAATGAACTATGTAGGTTGCTGACCAACTTCTCAATTATTTCACCCACCTTTGATTGAGAACCTACATCAGCCAGCTATTATATAAAAGAAAACTTTAATAAGTTCGGTTACAAAATTGCTCTAATAATTGGTCACTATATAATAGCATTAATAATTTGAGGCAATTCCATTTTCATTAAATTTTATACTTTTGTAAGAAAGTTTTAAGGGATACAAAATTAAGTTTTTCTTGAACAAAGTTTTAATAGTAAGTATAGAATTAAAAGAATAGTGAAACAATGCTGAAAGTAACTGTAGTAGAAAATCTTAAGAGTGGGAGAGAGAAGTAACATAAGAAAAAAACAAGTTGCAAGCACAGCTGTATATAAATTAGGCTACAATATAGCAAATTTAATAAGCTAAAAAATCGCATATTTATTATTTAAAAACAACCAAACTCTACTAGAGATATCCCACATTATAGGTGTGATTTTTTCAAGTTTTATAAAAATTAATTAGTGGTTTTTGCCTGACCGGCTAAGTGGAGAGATTTAAAATTTGTTAAGCGAGGTCCTACGGCTACCCATAAAATTTCATTTAAATCAAAGTATCTATTTTCCTGGGGTAGTAGCCTTTCAAAATGAGTTTTATGTACATAGTTTTAGAAATGACATTTTCTTCAGAAACCTAACTAATATTTTTTTAATAATGAATGGCAAGGTATTTCATTGAAGAATTATGTTTTTTTTATTAAGGAAATCTGCTAAATTGATAAGATTAATGCAGGACTACTAAATTGTTTTCATCTGAATATTTACAAAAAGAATAGGGATTTGCTAAAACTTTTCACTTCAGAAATCTTTTAAGACTCTCCTGTACAAATAATGGCATAGCTTTTATTTGCAGGAAAATGTCCTGACAAGAGTGTGAAAAGATTTTAGAATGTATGACATTTATACAGTTTTATACATTTATAGAAATAAAATAAAACTGTATAGTAGTAGTAGTAGTAGATCATAATGGAGGGCAATCAACTTCTAGGTTATTACGCCCTATTAATACCCTTTAATATATTTACTATAAATTAGTTAATAAAAGGCAGGAATCAGGATTATTTCGACCACTATAACAACCTAAATTAATGGATTAATTGATAACATTTTTTTTTTTTTGTCTTTAAATATTATTATATATATTTTTCTACAACAATCCATTAAATAATAGCTAGTAATAATTTACCAAATAACACCCAGCAATCTGCTATAACATTTAGTTAACATATTATGCTATAAACAATAACAATTACAATATGGTTGTGTAACATATAGTATATTATACGGGATGAAAGCATAAAAACATAAGATTCAGACATCATGAACAACAGTAAGAATGATAAACCAAATGGATTAGAAAGGCAAAAGCATAGGCCTAAAGATATACCCAGAATGTAGTAATAAAAATAAATTTTTATTTTAGCAAACCATCAAATAGCATGTGTAATTATTTTAACAATCTTCTCTTTTCCTATTTACATAAGTGTACAATGTGAATGTCAATAATCATACTGATAAACATAAATAATGATCTACAGAGAATAAGTCAAATTGTTCATTTATAGTCATAGTAGACAAAAAGAGTAACAGGGCCAACTAAGGTAACAAATACGCTGTAACTGCTAAATCATTAAAATGTTTCTAATCAAGTTTCAGTTTCAGGTTAGCCCCCATTCTTGATTAACAAACTTGCTTAATTGCTATATTTTAAAGCCATTTTAATAATCATTTTAAACCTTATTTTAAAGATGACGTTATGCTGCAATTTAATGATAATTGAGGTTACCGTAGTTTAAGAAAAATTAGTAATCAAGTGTAAGATTCTGGTTAACCCTCACTCCTTTGTACTATTTTGATGACAGAATAATATTTTACTGCATGAGTCAAGTTTTCTTTAGTTTAAATACGAATTGTATTTATACCATATTGTAATAAAGGTGTATTAAATAATTAAAATAAAATTAGGGTTACAGTCAAAATAACCTACTTGCCAACATTTTCTTTCAACTTTCTTGATACATTATAAATTTACAATATTGACTGATGTAAATTTACAGAACACTTGACTGACCTAATTTAACAGATGTTATATCATGCACCTTTTTATTTAATTGAATTTAGATGAATTATTTTTTTATCCAATTAATTGCTTAATTATATCAATTAGTAGATATAATTAAAACTAATAATGCTAAGAAAAATGATAGATATCCTAAAAGTATATTCCAAACAATGAAAAAGAGACTCCAAATTTACCAAATGCACCAGAATCAAGAGTTCAGACAAGGAAAAATTGGATTAATCATGAGTCTACTGTAGTTATCATAATTTTTTTTATATAATTTTTTCTTACTTACACAGTGAACACTATAACTTCAAAACTCAAAAAATGTGTACATTCTTTACTTATTATTCCAAGCTCTCTTAAAATTATACAAAGGGCCAAGCTGAATTTGGTTCTTTTCATGTTTAGGACCACTTTTGACTCAACACTACAGAAATATATACATGCACAGGTACTTTTTCAAACTGTCTGAGAAGAGGTCATTATTGTTAATAGTAATATACAATAATGTTACCAAAAGTCATTTTAAAAAACTCATTGATTTTCACTTTAAAACATTGAATTAGTTCATCAGCAATATATATATAATAGTATATCTTTCAATATAATTTTGAAATTTTATAAATGTGTACTAAATGTGTGATTGTTATTTTGAGAGAACCTTTTTATTTCTTGCAAATCTTGAGAAAGATTTTAACCTGCAAAAATTGAAGGTTAAGGACAGATATTTCTGAGAACACTACAAATGGAATACTATTTGTACTAGATTATTATTTTCCCAGAATAGGAGAAGGAAAGGACTCCAAAAAAAAGTGACAACCTTAAAAATATTATTCTCCCGATACCCTTTATAAAAAAAAAATTTTTTTATTTAACTATTTCCTATAGGATGATTTCCTATAGAAGGCAAATTTGAAGCATTTGAAGTTTAAAATAATTTTTACTCAACACTTTTATGTTTAATTTTGCACGTGATAGTAGCTAAAATAACAATATAAAAACTTAGTTTTATATGCTTGTGGCACATATTATTTTATATAATGAATTGCACGCTATACAATAAAAAGACGGTTGACCCACCACAAGGCACTGAATGAGTTTTAGAGAATTCTAAAAGAAAAAGTTATTGAGATCATCCTCATGATAATTTTTTTTAAATATTTGATTCGATTCTACATATATAT